>NW_004624807.1:5322011-5332680 GCF_000247695.1 Heterocephalus glaber
GAATCTCAGTGTTGTTTTCATCTGCATCTCTCAAATGACCAGTGATGTTGAACATTTTTTCATATGTTTATTTGCTGCTTTCACTTCTTTGTCTGAGAAATGTCTATTCATTTCAGATGCCCATTTTTGAATTGGGTCTTTAAATTTGGGGGTCTGATTTTTTTGAGTTCTTTATATATTCTAGATAATAGACCTTTGTCTGAGGAACAGCTGGTAACAATTTTTTCCCACATTGTAGGTTGTCTGTTAGCTCTGTTGGTGGTTTCTCTTGCAATGCAGAAGCTTTTTAATAAGTTGAGATCTCAGTTATTGATTCTTTGCATGGCACATAATCTTAAGTAAAATATATTGGACACACAAGTTTAAATAGAGTATTGCACTGTTTCTCCGGTATGAGAAGCCCAAAGGGTAAACAAGGGGCATAATGGAGGATGGATACTGGGAAGCAGGAAGAACGCGTTCAATGGGAAGGGGAGAAAGGGGGGGTGGGGAAGAAAAGGGAAAAAATGTAAACAAAAGTTTTGTAAATGGGGAGGGGAAGAAAGGTTGAGGCGAGGGAGAAAAATGAGATAAAAAGAATCACGATATATTAAGTACAGGTACAAATTCCCTACAGTAAATGTGATCATTAGGTATAACAAAATGTACTAATTTTTAAAAATAAATTTTAAAAATTAAATAAAAAAGAAGAACATCATGGCAGGAGTACGTGCTGGAGGAGGCTGCTAGGAAGCCAAGGAAAAGAAGAGGAGGGGTCAGTGTCCTGATAGGTCCTCAAGGGCACAACCGTAAAGAACTAGCTTCCTTCTTCTGGGTGTCACATCTTAAAGGTTCCCACCTCCCAGTAGCCCGCAGGCTGGGGACCAAGCTTTTACAGTTACGTCTTTGGGGGATATTTCAAACTGCAGCACCTCTAGCTGAGATGGACTCACATCTGCACTCTGCCACTTGCTCCCTCTGCGTCCTGGGTCCACATCAGTTTCTTACTTGGTGGGTTGGAAACCAGAACATGAATTCTCTGATGTTATTTGAGGATTAAAGGAAATTATGTCATTGTTATCCTCCTTCTTAATGTCTGTAAGGGACAGGCTGGAAAACATGGCAGCCTTTCCTGCTTCATTAAAAGAAAATCGACATTTAAAATACATCGTTAGATTTGGGAAGAAGAGAAAATTCTGGATTTGGATAGTGGTGATGGTTGTTCAACAGTGGGAATATACTTAATGCCCCTGAATTATATGCTTTGGAATAGTAAAAATGGGAAATTATATTCTATATGTTTTACCACACACACACACACACACACACACACACAACACATACACACAATGATTGTAAAGAAATTGTTGACCCTTTTTTAAATATCCATACTACTTCTACAGAAGGTAGCAGTGGAAAAAAATAGTTTATTAGGAAGAACAGCTCTGCTAGCACCTATGCTACAGGAATTTGTTCACAGGATGTGAATTCTTTGCTCTGTGCTCAGGGAGGTCATTTCTGACTGCCAATTCACAGAATTGGATCATGTTTTTTAAAAATATTCTTTCATATTCTTAGTGAATGGTTTACTAGTTAGTATTAGATGTGCTAATTTTAAGAAAAATATAAGCAATCATTTGAAAGGCATGCGAGGTGGAAAAGCATCATAAATAAAATGATGCAAACTGTGTGAATTTGTCAAATATTTGGCCTCCAATGGATGTGCAAAACTATAACACAAACAGTAAAAGGTAATAGCATCTTGTCTCCCAGGAGAGCACCCTGACCAATTCTGAGGAGCTTAGCCATCAGAGGCCAAGACTAAGGCTTAGAGATGTTCTCCTCTCTGCTCAACCTCCCAGTACCTGGGGAGCCCCAAGGAAAGGCTGCCATGCTGGCCACAGTCCTCACCCCCACCTCAGCTCACAGGCCTCGCGATGCCAGGGCAGGGCTGGTGGACAGCACAAGCCTCGTGGGAGAAAAACATGAGCTACTAGCCCTCCTGCCTCTCCTGGAACCAGGGGAGCTGGACCAAAGGGACAGTGGGCAGCAGTGGTACTTTTAAAATTTTTATTTTTCTTACTACATGCTTGCAATTCATAATGACTGCATGCATGGTGGGGAGTTGGTACATGTACGTAACACATCCTAATTCTTTTTATGTGCCTACGCCTCCTCTTCTCTCCCTCTCCCTTCCTCTTTTGGTGCCCTTCCCATTTGCAAAAGATCTGTCTCTCTGTTTCCTATTAGTTATCTTTCATTTTGCTCTTTAGTTTATTTATACTTTGGGTTTCTCATATAAGAGAAACCATGCAATATTTAAGCTTCTGTGTCTGATTTATTTCACTTAACATTATGGCCTCAAGGTGCATCCATTTCCCTACAAATGACTCAAATTTATCCTACTTCATACATTTTCTTTATTCATTCATCTGTTGATGGACATTTAGACCACTTCCAAGATTTAGCTATTATGAGTTGTGCTGCTATAGACATGGCTATGCATGGATCACTGTAATATGATGTCTATAACTCAGGAAAATACATAAAAGAGGAATAGTTGAGTATTTTTAGTTTTTTGAGGGCTCTCCATACTGATTTCCATAGTGTTGTACTAGTTTACATTCCCATCAACAACATAAAAGGGTTCCTCTTTCCCCACAGCCTCTCCAGTGTTGGTTATTATTTGATATCTTGATGATAGCCATTCTTTCTGTAGTAAGATGGAATCTCGGCATTGTTTTAATTTGCATTTCTCTAATGGTCAGAGATGTTGAACATTTTTTCATGTATTTATTGGTCATTTGTACTTTTTCTTCTGAGCAGTGTCTGTCCATTTCAGTTGCCTGCTTTTTGATTGGATCTTTTATTTTGGGGGTCTAATTTTTTAGTTCTGTATATATTCTAGATAGTAGCACCCTGAGGAATAGCTGGCAAATATTTTTTCCCATTCTATACATTATCTCTTCATTCTATCGGCTATTTTCTTTGCTGTGTAGAAGATTTTTAATTTGCTATCATCTCATTTGTTAATTCTTGATGTTATTTTTTGTGCCGTTGGGATTCTATTGAGGAAGTCTCTGCCTATGCCAATATCTTCAAAAGTTTTACTTGTTTTCTCTTCTAACAGATTGTTCCTGTTTTAATATTTAGATCTTTGGTCCATTTCTATTTTAGTTTAGTACATGGTGAGAGATTTGGGTCGAGATTCAATCTTCAGCATGTGGAGAGCCAGTTTTCTCAGCAGCATTTGCTAAAGAGGCTGTCTTTCCTACAGCGCATATTTTTGGCCCCTTTGTCAAAAATCAGATGGCTGAACGTTCCTGGGGTTGTTTCTACATCCTCTGTTCTGTTCCACTGAATCACATGTCTGTTTCCCTGCCAGTGCTGTATTAAGATAAGGTCTTGCTTATCTATTTTCTTCAGGGCTTTTATCATGAACAGATGTTGGGTTTTGTCAAAGGCTTTTTCAGCATCTGTTGAGATGATCATGTGATTTTTGGCCTTGCTTCTATTTATGTGATGTATTACACTTGCTGATTTGCATATGTTGAACTATCTTTGAATTCCTGGGATGAGTCTTACTTGGTCATTGTCAAGTAAAAGGACTAAAGACCAAGACCAGACCAGGCCACAACAAGCCTTTATTAGGGGAATAGATCTGCCAGGCTGTCTCTGAACAAAGGAGAGACAGAAAGCAATATGGCTGGGGCAGGGAGTGTCTTTTACAGAGACTGGGGTGGGGTTTGTAGGGGCTGAGGTGGGGTTGAGTGAGGTAGTGACTAGGGAACGGAGGAGCCGGTGATGTCACTAGGTGGTAGGAGGTGAGCGAGTATTAGGTTACTCTCTAGGCGGGAACAGGGGCATGCTGGGAAGAAGGGTTTGTTCTTTGGTGGGAGCAGCCATCTTGGCATAATGTCACACAGGCGAGGGGTCAAGGCACAATAGGAAGAGGGCAGCTACTATACATAATAGCTGCTGAGGTAGTGGGAGACCTATCAGTCATGATGTATGATCTTTTTGATGATTTGTTGCATTCTGATTGTCAGTATCTTGTTGAAAATCTTTGCATCTATGTTCATTAAAGAGATTAGTCTGTACTTTTTTCAGTTGATTCCTTTTCTGGTTTTAGAATCAAGGTAATGCTGGCTTCCAGGAGTGAGTTTGGCAGTATTCCTTCCTTTTGAGTTTCATTAAAGAATCTGAGGAGTATTGGCATTAGATCTTCCCTGAAGTCCTGACAGAATTCAGTGGTAAATCTGTCAGATGCTGAGTTTTTCTTAATTACTAGGTTTTTAACTACTGCTTCATTTCAATGCCTATTAATGGATAATTCAGGAGTTTTGTATCTTCTTGGTTCAATTTTGGTAGTTCATATGTATCTAGGAATCTGTCCATTTCTTCTGGATTTTCCAATTTATTAGAGTATGGTTATTAAAATAATTACTAATAATTTTCTAGATTTTGGCAATGTACATTATGATTTCACCTTTTCCATTTCTCTTTTTTAAAACATTTTCCATTTCTAATGGAATTGATATAGGTCTTTTCTTCTCTTTCTTTGGTAAGATTGGCTAAGGATTTGTCTATTTCATTTAGTTTTTCAAAGAACCACTTCTTGTATTCTTGATGCTTTGTAATGTTCTTTTAGTCTCAATTTTCTACTGTAATCTCTATAATTTACTTCCTTGTATCTGTTTTGAATTTGGACTGTTCGTTTTCCTAGGATTTAGGTTATTTATTTAGGATCATTCTGTTTTTCTGATTTGGGCCTTTACAGCTATAAACCTCCATCTGGGACTGCTTTCACTGTGTCCCATGGGTTCTGGTGTGCTGGACTGGCATTGTTGTTTGATTCTAGGAACTAGTTTCTTCCTTGACTTTCTCTGTGACTCTTTGGTTAGTCAAGAACGTATTGTTTAATCTTCATGTTTTTGCATAATTTCTGTTTCTTTTGCTATTGATTTCTAGTTTCATTACACTATGATCTGATAATATGCATGCAATAGTTTTGATTCTTTTGTATTTACTTAAGCATGCTTTGTGGGTAGCATGTGGTCTATTTTGGAGGAAATTCTATGTGCTCCTAAGAAGAATGTGTAAGCTGTTGTTGGGTAGAACATTCTGCAGATATTCATTAAGTTTATCTGTTAGAGAATGTGGTTCAACTCTATTATTTCTTTGTTGATTTTTTTTTGTCTAGTTGATCCGTGTATTTGTGATACTGAGGTCCTCTAGTCTAATTATGTTCATATTTATCTCATCTTTTACATCCAGCAGTATTTCTTTTATCAAGTTGAGGGCACCAGTGTTTGGTGCATATTTATTTATAATTTTTATCTCTTCCTGTTGAACTGCTCCCTTAATCAATATGTGGTGACCTTCTTTGCCTCTTCTGATCAGTTTTGGCTTGAAGTCTGCTTTGTCTGAAAATAGGACAGCTGCTCCTGCTGGTTTTGGGGTTTCCACTTCATGAAATTTGTTTCCATCCTTTGATTTTTGGTCTGTGAATTTCTTTGGGGATAAAATGTGTTCCTTTCATATAGTATACCATTGGGTTTTTTTTTTACCCTATCTGCCAATCTATGTCTTATGACTGAAGAGTTGAGGTTATTCACACTGAGAGTTATTACTGAAACACACTGACCTATTCCTGTCATTACATGTTGTCTCTCTAGGATATCTTGGAGAATTTTTTGTAGTGCTGGTTTGGTGGTCATGAATTTTTTTAAGATGCTCTTTGTTGTGGAAAGACTTTATTTCTCCATCAATTTTGAAAGATAGCTTTGGAGAATATTTTAGTCTGGGTTGGGAGTTGTTTTTCTGTAGGGCTTGAAACACTTCACTCCAAACTCTCCTGATCACAAGGTTTGTGTTGAGAAGTCTGCTGTAATTCTAATGGGCTTAACTTTATAAGAGATTCATTGTTTTTCACTGGCAGTTTTCAAGATTCTGCCTTGTGGTGAGCTCCTGGGATTTGGGCTATGGTGTGTCATGGAGAAGTCCTTTTCTGAGTGTGGCTGTTTGGGTTCTGTATCCCTTGCTTATCTGTATGTTAAATTTTTTCCTTATTCTTGGAAAGTTTTCTATTATTTCTGTAACCAGGGTATTTGTGCTGTCTTCTGATTTTTCACTAACTCTAATTAATTTTAGATTAGTCTTCTTTGCATTATCTAGCAGCTGTTGGATCCATTTTCCATATTCTCTTGTTTTTAAAGTATCTCTGAGAATATGGTCACCTGCATCAGTCCTGTCGTCTCCTTTTTTTTGGTGCCGGGGATCAAACTTGGGTCCTTGGGCCTGCGCAGCAGGCGGCGAAACCACTGAGCTAAATCCCTGGCCCCTGTCTTCTACTTTTGGCACTCTGTCCTCACACTGGTCACTTCTGCTGCCCATACTTTCAACGGAATTTTTTATCTCCTGGCTTTCTATTTGCTACCTGTTCATGGACTCTTAATTCTTTGCTAAACTGGTCATTTATGCATTGTATCCTTTTGTTTATCTCAGCTAGCTTTTTATTAGTTTCTTCTGTAAGTTCACTAACCATTTTATTAAGTCTGTTATCTGTTTAATTATATCATCTTTGAGATCATTGAGCACCTTCTTGACCTGTTGTTTTGTTTTGTTTTGGTTCATTTTGTTGCCTTGTTGTCTCATGTTTCTATTGGGGTGTGTGTGTGTGTGTGTGCGCACTTGTTGAAGGTGTGGGTCAATTACAGTGGAAAGACTTTGTTGCTAGTATAGCAAGGTACTTTTTAATCCCAGGAAGACACATGTTCCCAGACCCTGGGGGAGCAGCGGGGAAATATGATGAGGAGCGTCCTCCATCTCCCCTTGCCTGTGATGAGTTCTGGGAGCAGGATCCTTTCTGCAGGAGAAAGACTTTGGTTCCCTTCAGTAAATCAAAATAATGATTATAAAGTGCTCCATCTGTGGTCCTTCCTCCTTCCCAAAATAAGTAACTCGACACCAGACTCAGTGGTACCACCTGCCTTTGGAAGTCACCCCAACAGCTGCTAGAGGGGGCATTTGTCATCCAACAACCCAAACGTTGAGATGTCTTCATTCAGCTGACTCAAATGTGCCAAGCCAAAATCCAGAAAGGTCCAGAACCGAGTGCAAGGCGGCTCCAGCCTAATGGGAAGAACAGAAAAGGAGGAGCAAATTCTCACGCATTGTCCTGCAGCCATGCTCTGCCTCTCACTGCTGTGTGGTCTGGGGCTGCCACTGGACATCTCAGGGTTCTGTCTATGAAGTGGAACTGATGACCCCGTCTTGTAGGTGGGTGAGTGGATTAGATGAGTTCACGTATGAAGAGCCGTCTAACCCAGAGCCTGAGCCTGGGAGGAGCTTACTTGGTGTTCCATGGCTCCAGGCCCTGGGGAAGAGGGTCAGCAGGGATTTGAGTCTCTGCCCAGTGACAAGCCTCCAGCAAGCAGTCTGCTCAGCCGGCAGGAGGGCAGGGCCTCCCTCCTTCCCGCTCCTCTGCCTTGTCCATCTCCCTTTGAGGGGACTGCAGAAGAAGCCAATGCCAGCGAGAGATTCCTAGTTCAAGGCTTACGACGGCTGCACTTGCAGTGGCTCTAATTCTGCCAGGCCTGCATCCAGATCCTGCTCGGCCCTGAATACTCTGAGCAGCATTATGATTCTCTGGGTTACCGCTCCTTCATCTGTGAAATGGAGCTAAGAATCCCACCCCATGGATCTATGGTGAGGGTTTAAGAGAGTTAGAGGTGTGTGGAAAGTTCTCCCAGGATGAGTGGGACGGAGAGGAGGCTGGATGTGCGTCTTGGTCCAGTTTCTGTCTCTGTAACAGAACACCTGAGATAAGTAACTTATAAAGAATAGAGGTTTGTTTGGGCTCACGGTTCTGGAGGCTGCGAAATCCGAGAGCCTCGTGCTGCTTCCACTCAGAGGAAGTGAGAGGGTGGGCGGGAGCCCCAGAGGGGGCAAAGGTGAGGGGCAGCTCGCTCTCACAGTGACGGAGGCGAGCACCAGAGCAAGAGCATGCCCCATCCTTCCCACCTCATCGCCTGCCCAAGGCCCCAGCGCCCTTAGCACTGCCCTCCGCCCCCGCCCCAATTTCCACGCAAGTCTGGGGGGCGAGGATGGAGCACGCGGGAGCCACAGCAGTGACCACGGCGGTGACGGCAGTGACAACACCACGGGGACAGTGAGGCTTCCTCCCCTCCTCAGGTGCCCCCGGAGATGGCCCAGGGCTGGTGTGAAGAGAAGGAGATGCCCTACTTTGAAGTCAGCGCCAAGAACGACATCAACGTGGGCCAAGCCTTCGAGACGCTGGCCAGACGGGCTCTGTCCAGGGTGAGTGTGTGGCGGGGGACACGGGAGCGTCCAGAGAGGACCACACCGGCCCGGGGTGCGGGGGTGCTCTCCATCCTGGCGAGTTCGGTGCCGAGGGGTCCCCAGTTCTGGAACCACAGACCACAAAGTGCCTTCGAGGCGTGGCCAGTGCCAGACTCGTCCAGCGAGGGCTCGGAAGTGGTGGCCCAGTGGTCTCCCCACAGCAGGGCAGAAGCCCCGACGCCAAGCATTCATCCAAGTGCCATATGCAGCGTGCAGGAGGCGCTGCACCCTCCCAGGGAAAGAGGGGCAGGCCTCTGCAGCCGGCAGGACTGCACACAGCTGGCATCCGTGCCCGGCACTGTGCCACGTCGGGGACCCCAGTCTCGGGAGGGAGACAGGCACACAGTGGTTTAGGACCTGGGGGCACCCCGACCACCACCCTGTGGGGGAATAGAGGGGAAGGTCACTTGGAAGCAGTAGCGGGGGCGTTTGGTTTTGTTTCACAGTACTGGGCATTGAACCCAGGACCTTCACACTGAGCTACACCTCCAGCTCGTTTTTAACAGATTTTAAATTTTGAGACAAGGTCTTGCTAAGTCACTAAGTTGCCCAGGCTGGGCTTGAACTTGCCATCCTCCTGCCTCGGCCTCCCAGAGTGCTGAGTGTCGCGGTCACACCTGACTCGTAGCAGGGCTTTGGTGCCATCCTGAGTGGAGTTGGGGGGCTCAGAACAGGAGATGAACTGGAGCAAGGGCTCAGCTCGTTCAGCATCGTGCCGCCTTTAATCAAGGTGGGCTTCTTAAAATATGGGGCGTGGCGGTCATGGCAGCAATGAGGCATAAAGGAGAAATGCGGATGGGAGCTGGCAGCTCCCCCTGAGCGAAGCAGTGCCTGCCCCGTGTGACCCCGCCTTGCCGCTGCCAGACGCTAGGGTACAGTGGGGAGGACGGGCGGCAGCGCCCTCTGGCGGCGGCGCAGGGGCGGGCTCGAGCCCGGCCTCCGGCCTCCGCGGCCCGGTCTCCGCTCAAGCTTCCCCGCCCACTCGCCGGACCTGGACCTCGCCGGCTCCACTGGAAGGCAAGCAGCGGGGTGTCCATTTCTTAGGGCAGAGCGAAGCGCTGTGGCCTTATTACAGAGGCAAGGTGGCTCCCGACGTTCAGTGAGTGAACCTCCTGCGTGATCCCCGGGAACATTACTACTCGGCCTCGCGTGGGGGTGTCATCATCCCCTCCTCCACAAACAAGGTGCAGCTGTTTGCCAACAGTCACGGCTTCCAGCAGCCGCTGCCTACGTCTGTGTGGTCAGCCTTGGTTCCTTAAGGGGACAGAGCGGCTCTTATTGCTGAGATCATGTCCTTCCTGTTGATGTGGTCACACTGTCCTTCCCACAGGGTCGCTTTTACGAGGTAATGCCATTAGTAGATGTTGGCTCGTCTGCGTATTCCTTTTAACAGTCCTTCCTGAAAACAGAACAGACTGGAGATCTCATATCCGCCCCCCACGCTTACGCAGCAAACTGACCTTGAAGACCGGAAGTCACGGGTGCCCTGTCTGCAGTCAGACTGGCCTGGATTCGAGTCCTGCCCTGAGCCTTCAGGTGGACGCCTGGGCACAACATAGCACTCATCCCGGCCTCGGTTTCCTTCTCTATAAAGCAAAAGTAATTCAATGCCATAAGCGGAGGTTTGGAAAAGTAACGTTTTCACAGTAAGAGAAACACACGAGGACGGCAAAGTCAAATCCGTGTGAAGTTTATTTTGAAGCAGAAGTTTGCACACAGACGGAGGCCGAAGAAGTTTTCGCGACATTTCCCAGAAGGCCCCGGGGCCTTGTGTGCGAATGAGGCCGAGCTGCAGGCCCCGGCCTGGGTCCAAAAGACAGGACGGGGAAGAAGCGGGCAGAGGCCTGGGTGAGTCCAGGGTGGGCGGCGCAGGGCGCCGAGCCTGCGGTCCTGTTCTCCCGCCTCGGGCTCCCGGCTGGCAGCTGGGGCTTGGTGTGGAACCTGTGAGCCAGGATCGCCCCAAGCTGGGATGTGGGGCGTCCCGGGGGCCTCGGCAGGGGAGGACTTTCATCTGCAGAACAGGCCGCCGCCGCCGCCGTTTCTTCCTATCAGTCTGCATCCCGACTTACATCGCTAATAATGGAAAAGATTTCCCTGTCACCTAGGCCGACTCAGGGTGGCCGGTGCTGTGCCGGCCCTCCAACTCTACCAGGGAAGGGTGAGAAATGGGGGCCTTCGGGCGTGGTGGCACAGGCCTGTAATCCCAGCCACGGGGGAGGCTGTGGCAGGAGGACCACAGTTCAAGGCCAGCCCGGGGAACTGAGCTGGGGCTGTAGCTCAGTGGCACAGCACTTGCCTGGTAGGTGCAAGGCCCCAGATCTTCTCA
>NW_004624807.1:5332822-5391520 GCF_000247695.1 Heterocephalus glaber
GGGAAAAAGGAGAAGGAGGGGGGAGGAGGGGGAGGAGGAAACCCTTCGGCTGCCGAACCTGGGGCCTGGAGAAAGGACCCTCGCCATGGCACCCTCACCCAGAACCAAGGCGGGTGGCGTTCTTGGAGAGAAGTGGATCCCGCTGGGCAGCGGGAGGCGAGGCAAAGGCGTCTCTGGGCCCCTGCTGGGAGGGGAGTCTGGAGAGTGGGCAGGTCGAGGACCGGCTGGGAGGGAAGAGGGCGGGCAGTGGCCTGGAGGAGAGAGGGTGGGGGCGTTGGGCAGTGGGCTGTCCCGTTTCTGCTTGAGCCCCCATGTCACGTCCACTTTTCCTTCTGGGAAATGATGGGCCCAGGGTGGAGGTCGGAGGCCGGGGATCCGAATCCAGCCTCAGGACTATGCTGGGCTCTGGGAAGCACCTGGGAGAGGAGGGGGGAAGGGGTGGGTGGGAAGGCAGCAGCTGCCCCTCCGGGCCTCAGTTCCCCAACTGTGCCATGGGAAAGAAAGAAATCACCCAACCTCCAGGGCCTTTCAGAAGTAGGGTTCGGGCGAGCTCCTTTGTGGAGGCCGCGAACGCTGACTGCTGTTCCTCTCCCTCAGTACCGAGGCATCTTGGAGAATCACCTTGCAGATTCCATCAAGCTCACGGCCAGCCAGGCAGAGAGCAGGTGCTGCTGAGGCCACTCCCACTCTGGACTCCGGAGAGGACCCGGCCTGGGCTCCCTCATCCCGAAACCGCCGGCATCCTCCGGGCCACACTGCCTGCCAGGAGGCCGAGGCCCTGCAGCCAGAGCCTTGAGCCTCTCCGGCCCCAGAGCCAGGCTGGCCTTGCGGGGTTGACTGCGGGGAGGCCGGGCTGGGCCCACAGGACCCAGGGAAGCCAGAGCGTCCCAGGTGAGGCTGCCTGGTGGCTCAGCTCCGGGCCCCCGCAGCCCCACACGCACCCCTGCAGACAGCGAGGCCCCGGACTCCCTGGGCTGCTCCCCTCGCTGCCCACAGCCCCGCCCAGCTCTGACCGGGTGCAGTGCAGCCTCCCTCAGCAGCCAGGCGGGGAGAGGGCCCGGCCCGCCAACAGATGCTGCTGAGGGCCTGAGGGGGACAAAGCTGCCGGGGACCTGGTGCTCAGGCGGCTGCAGCGCTCCCTCAAGCCACAGTTTGCTCATCTGTGAAATGGGCGCGTGGATTGAGGCGGAAGCTGCGCTTCAATCTCAGTCCCTGCCGATGTTGTGCATTTGTCTGCTCCTTCAATGGACACCCTTGAGTTCCGACTTGTTCGCACGGAGGCCCAGTGATAACACAGACAAGAGCCCCATCCGTCTCCAAAAGCCTACAACCGGTGAGGAAGAGGCGACAAACAGAAGCTAAGCAGCTGAAGTGGCCCAGGAGGGCTTCGCTGAGGAGGTGGCATTTGCCCGAGGGCTGGAAGAAGAGCATTGCGGGGTGGGGTGGGGGCAGCAGGGCGGAGGCCGAGGCAAGGACAGGCTCACTGCTTCCCAGATGGCGAAGGGACCTCGTTCTCCGGACAGAGGCGTCCCAGAGCCGCAAGGCGCGCCCGTGCGCCGTCCGGCCAGCAGAGGGCAGCAGCGCCCGTCGCTTCCGAGAGAATTCCAATTCCTTAGGCTCGGGAAGAAAGGAGCAGGAACTGCGACACAGGTGATCCGGCAGGAAATCAAACAGGGAGGAGGAGCCGGGAGCCGCTCCTCATGGGGGCGTCCGCGGACACACGGAGCAGCTCTAATAAACGTGCCCTGTGTTTTTATCCATTGTGTAACAGTGTTCTCCTATTGTCCATCGTCTCATTTTCTGCAGATGTCAGTCAACTGTGGAAGAAAAATATTAGGTAGGAATTACAAGGAAAAATGGGTAATTTTAATTCATGTGTCATTCTGAGTTGTGTGACGAAATCTCATGCCACACCACCCAGGACACTAATCATCTCTATGTCCAGTGTATCCACACTGGGTATGCTACCCTCCCATTAGTCACTGACAAGCCGCCTTGGTTATCAGATCAGCTGGCATATATATCAAGTGCTTGTGTCAAGCAACGCTTAAGGAATACCCTAACATTGTGTCACAAGGTCTCTGCCACCCCTCACTCCTCACCACAGAGTTCATGAGTCATTTCACATCATCACAGGGAGTGGCGTGGATACTGCATAATAAGATATTTTGAGTATACATTCATACAACTTTTATTACAATGTATTGTTATAACTGTCCTGTTCTCTTACTGTGCCTGATTCATAAATTAAACTTTATCATGGGTGGGTATGTATAGGAAAAGGCATAGAATATATAGGTTTTGTCACTATACTTGGTTTCAGACATCTATGGGGGGTCTTGGAATGTACAGTGGACCCTTGACTTACAAGCTCCTTGACTTACAAACTCCCCAGAGCTGATTGTAACTCAAGTTGGCCAATTGCCTTCAAAGTCTCTCTCCTGTATAATTTTAGGCCATGCTTTCTTCCAGGCAGATCTTAGACAGACACTGGCCCAGGATTTCTCAATGAACCCCACACAGGAGAGGATGTTGTAATGTTCCTTCCAGAACTCTTTAAGGTTAAATCTGCATCTGAGACCATCTGGAAGCACAAGCAGCTGGCATTTGGGTCGTAAGTCAAGACTCTAGTCGAAAGTTAAAACTAAAATTCCGGTCGTCAGTCAAGTTGTTCATATGTCAGGCCGGTCATAATTCAAGGGTCCACTGTGTCCCCTGCTACAAAATTTATTGTTTAATTTTTTTTTTTTTTTTTTTTTTTGGTACTGAGGATCAAACTCAAGACTTGCGCTTGCGAGGCAGGTGGCAGAACCACTGAGCTAAATCCCGGCCTTTTACTGTTTAATTTTTTTTAACGCCCACACCTACATGATTCAAAATGCAAAAGATATTAGTGGACAGGCAGCAGTAAACTGAGCTGGCCACCCCTGTGAAAAGCCCAGCACAGACTGAACAGGCCGGGTCCCCTTGTTCGCCAGAGACTAGGAACTGCAAGAGGGCAACAACGGGTGCTTACACCAAGATGGGGCTGCCCCGGGACAGGTCACTGTCCACGGAGTGGGTAGGATGGGGCTGTGCAAACAGGGTTCCTGTCCTCCACCATGAGGCCTGTGGCCTGCAGGGAAATGGAGCACAGCTGGGCCTGAGCCCGGGGACCCTGCCAAGGCCCACACCGCAAGCCCTGCGTCTTCTTCAGTCAGAAGCCAGTGGGGATGGGATCTGGGGCATCACTGGATCCACCATGGGACCGAGCCAGGTGAAGGAGCCACGGGCCGCCATGGAGGCCCCGCACTGGGCCCCCAGTCTGACTCTGGCCCTCATACTCACCCAAAAGCCCAGGGATTGGTGAAGGAGGCAGCAGCTACTGGAAAGGAGAGAGGCCGGGCCAGGCTCAGGGTGGCACATGCCCTTGGGGCTTGGCAAAAACCAAGCCAAATCTTATCAGCAAATAAACCCAGGCTGGGTGACGCACACCCGCCCGGCCGGGCTGCAACAGTGGGCTGCACACATCCGAGGCCCCTCCGGGATGTTTGCCGGGCTGAGGACCAGCTCGGTGGAGGGCAGTGCCCATGCAGGGTGGAGTGCCGCAGTGTGGCCTGTGTATGTCGCTTGTGCAGGGCGCGGGGCTGGGGTGTGCATTCGTGTCCGTGTGTGCTGTGTGTGCAATGGGCAACAGCTTGCCCTGGTTGAAGCGAAGAGGAATAATTAAGCTGACGCGATGGAGGGGCGCCCAGGAACGGACGGGTGGGGCCTGAAGATGCAGGCTGCCCAGTGTCGCTCACTCCTCCTCCCCTCCCGCCCTTACGGGTGCCGATGCAGCCAGGGGGGGAGCTGGCTGCTCCTCCTCTCTGCCCCGGCCAGCGGCCAGCGAGGGCTGCTGGAGCCTGGACCCGCTTGGCCAATCCCCTCCCCAGCTGTCAATCATCAGCTGAACGTCATTTCCTCCTTTGCGCCTTCCCTGAGCCCAGGCCGGCTCAGCGCCCTGCACGCAGCCCATCCCTCACTCTCCCTCACCACAGGGCCGGAACATCAGCTCCACCAGGATGGCCGGGCTCCTGTGGGCTTCGGTATTGTCATCCCCGGGGCCAGAATGATCGGCGCTCCATAAATATTTTTGGACCAAGTAGTACCTGAGATCTTTTATAATAATTATTTCTCTGTGGTGCTTAGACTGCCATCTCCTTGAAAGTGCGGCTTGTTTTGATCCATCAAAACAGCATTGTAAACCTAGCACTCCACGTAAGACTGGGGCCCAGTAGGTGATAAATAAATATGGTAGAATACAATAAATCATTACACAGCTATTTAAAAAGAATAGTCAAATGTTCTGTGGATAAGGTCTCCAAGGTGCACTGTTATTTGAGAAGACAGTGGTGGAATCACATTTGTAATATGCTATCGATTCTATAATAGAAGGCTTAAATAAGACTTTATGTTCAGTTTTGTTTATATATAAGGAAAACTCTAGAAAGATGCATGAGAAATTACCGAAAGCAGTTACCTTTCGTAGGAAGGATGGAGAAGGTAGGAGTCAGTAGCAGGAGCAAGTCTTGTCCTAGTATAATTTTACACTTTTAATTTCCAACTCTTTGAATGGATTGCTCAACCAAAATTTAAAAGAAGGAAAATAAATATTGGCAGAAGGGAGGGAGGGAAGGAGCGAGAAGGGAGAGAGAGGAGGGTCCAAACAGGACTGAGCTCTTCTGGTCGCTTGCAGCTCACAGTCCTGAATCCAAGACAGACAGACCCAGATCCTGTGGCAAGTGATGCACGGGGCACGAAAACCCCTAAACCCACGTGCCCTGGCCTGGGCACCGCGTCTCCCGGGTGGGGTGAGCTCACCTCACTCTTCTTGGTTCTCCTGGTGTCAGGTAAGAGCAGCGAGTGTTTCCAGCCTCGGAGCCCGGACTCTGAAGATAAGTCTCAAGAGTGTGCCCTGCCGTGAAGGGCCATCGAAATGACCGCTCGGATACTTACCAAGGTTCACTCAGGCCTTGCCAGGCCGTCCACACCTTGAAATCCCCTTTCCTGCGCCGACACTGGCCCCTCAGAAGACCCTCGGGCGGTCTGTGGGTGACCTACACTCCCTTCTGGCCGGCTGAAGTGCAGCGCTCTACCCACAGACCCCCGCACCTGCAGACGCACACCACGTACACACAGCACTGTCGGGGGCGCCAGAGAGCACGACCAAGGATTCTTTGCAGTGCTGCTTATACCAGCAAGAAACGGGGTAAATAAAAGGTGTTATACTCAAACAATGGAGTTCCACGGCAGAGGAAATGAATAAACCAAAGCCATTCGCATTAAGCGGGGAGTCTCAAGCATCCGGAAGGTAGCAGGCCACGGAAGGAGCCACGCCAATAACACTCACGGGAAGCCCAAACCACGCAATGCAACGGCTCACCCTCACACGGGTGGTGAAACAGCCACAGACATAAAAGCACGATGAACCCAAAATGTGGACAGGGGCTCCTTGGGATGCATCAGGGTGGGGAAAGCAGGGGAGAACGTGGTTGGAAACTGCCGATTCCTCTAGTTGAGTCATGACATCGCTTTGCTACTAAGCTTTGTATCTTGAATGTATGTTACCAAATTCTTTTCTGTGACCCATATCTTTCAATTTAAAAATTTAAACCTTTGGAGTCAGGTAGGCCTTGGTTGGAATCCTGTCTTTGATGTAGCTGGGTGACCTTGACATGTCACTTAACTTCCCAGGCTCCATTGTCCCCCTTGGATAGTGAGGATGACAATGCTCAGCTCAAAGAGCTCCTGTTGTGTATGTAATGTGCCTGGCACATAGTAGATGCTCAATAAATGGCTGGCGTAATGAGTTCAGGAATAGTGATAGGGATGTTTCTTTTCAATCTATTTATGGGGTCAGGCATAGGATTCTGGGATCCCTGACGCAGAGGATACAATAAATGAGAGATGAATGAATGAGCGAGCAAATAAATGAAGGAATTCATCCATTCTCCTCCTGCCTCCCCATGTCCTCCCTCGATGACTTCTGGGATTCAAACCCCCTGGTGTGCACTGCAGTAATGTAAAATAAACTTAGAATAGAATTCTCACGCCTGCTCAGAGTCTCTGAAAGTAGCAAGCTGAGCCATCAGCCCAGGAAGACTGCACCTCCTTCCTCCACACTGGACGCAGATCCCCCGGGGTGGAGCTCACCCTGTCTGCCTCCCCTGGGCACACCGGGCACAGTTCTGGGTCCACCACAGTTGTTGGTGTAAACAACGGAGAGGGGAGGAGAGGAGAGGCCGAGGGTCAGCAGGAGCATCCTGAACATTTACGCCTAGGATCTACTGGAATCTGTGGTTTGCCTGGACCTCAAAGCCTCCAGCAAGGTTTGCCTTCCGTCAGATGAATGACAGCCCAAGATTAGAGGAAATTAAACAGACTTCAAATGCTGAGACTAACGCACACGCGCACATCCATCCTTCTGCTTCGGGTCGACAGGGAGGCCACCTGTGGAGCCACACAGGGCCGAATAGTTGAAATCAGATCGTCCTCATAAAGCCTTTGTGTGGCCCTGAGCCAGAGCCACCATTTGTGGTCTCCATTTGCGCCTCTGCAAAATTTGGTATCGGCTACTTGCTTCCTTCACAAGGATGATCTAACGAGGAAATAAGACCATGAGCATGTCGATGGTTGGAAAGGTAGACAGTTCTACATGCCATGATATGGATTTAGAGCCAGGATGATCATTCGTTTGGTTTTTCTAAGCTTCCAAATGTATATTGAGGTTTATTACAAGCGGGCTCCGTTCCAGTAGCTCTGTAAATGTTCAGTCATTGAGTCTCACAACAGTTCTATGAAATAGGTGTTGCGTTATCATCCCGCTGGGCAGGTAACTTGCTCAGGTACCGGAGCCAGTGTGTAGCAAAGCTGGGACCCAAACCCACGCGCCTGGGCTCTGCAGCTCAGTCTCCGAACTCTGCCACGCCCTGATTCCTTCTGCTGGCTCTCATTCATCCTTTCCATATCTAATTACCCAGCGCTTATCGTGCGCCAAACACTGGTCTAGAGGCGGGGTGGGGGGGTGGAGAAGTAAACAAAGCAGACTGTCCTAGAACCTGTAACCACAGAAGGTGCTGGAGGGATAAGAGCTACCACGAAGAATAAAGCAGAGCCAGGCACAAGGGTGACCTTGGCCAGGTGTCATCTCAGGGCCTCTGTTATCCTGCTGCAGGACGGACACACTGAGGCCTCCCTCACCTGCCTACCTGAAAGCTGGGAGGCTATCAAAGGGCCAAGTGTGCGTGGTATGGAAGCTGTAAGATGCTGTTTCAGGGCAGGGCTGGTGGAAGGCATTATTCTTGCCTCTGCTTTCCTGGCTTATAGTTTGCCTCTGCTTTCACGGTCTTATAGTTGGTTGCTTTCCCTCTGTGCAATAAGATCCTGGTGCAGGGTAAGTGTGAAACACAGGTATTAATTATTAACATTAGCAATAACTATTTAACGAGCTCCCTACGTGCCCCAGACATTCGCAGATGCTAAAACATAAGGCCAAATTTAATTTTCCACACAGAAGCTATTTCTTGGAGGAACAGAGGCTCAGAGAGGCCCATAACTTGCCTACGGCTGTCCATCAGTGAGTGACAGAACCACAGTTGGAACGTGACCCCTTTGACTCCAAATCCACCATCTGTCACCAACCCCAACCCATCCATGCTGATTCGTTCATTCAACAAATCTTCCTATGTTCTAGGTGCTTTGCCCAGACGCTGAGGACAGAGATGTCCAAAGCAGGCGAGGCCTCTCTCCACAAACAGAGCCTCCACAGAACTGAGCCAGGTGCAGGTGTGACTGGGTAGGGGTCCTGTCTGGTTAGGGAGGTGAAGGAGCCTGAGTGAGAGGTGCGGTCTTCTCACCTGCAGGAAGGCAGAGGAGCGAGGTGGGGAGGAGCCAGAAGTCTGGCAGGAGGGTGGAAGTAGCCTCAGAAGAGGTGAGAAAAGGAGGCTGGACCCACCAGCCAGGGCCTGATCTGCTCCGGGAAGGGACCCTGGGGCCTTCAGAGGTTTCCAGGTAGTACAGTGGTGGCTTTAGAAGGACATTATTATGTTAATTGTTTAAGTAGCCCTGCAGTGCGCTAATAATTATAACAGTGTGGCTTTTCCAAAAAATTTTGTTTAGCAGACAAGCGCGAAGAATGGAAACAAAGGAGGCCGCGAAAGCAGGGTGGGCTGGAGGGAGAAGTATTCAGCCAGCAAGGGCTTTCGCAGCTGCTTCCTTTGCTTGGCTTCAGGGAGTGGAGCCTCATTTATCTTCTACACAATAATCATTGGCTGTCAATGGAAATAACTAGCGAGATCTCCAGGGCTCTGCTGTGAGGGATCGGATTTCTTCCTGCTGCTCTTCCTGCCCCATAACCCCAGGGGAGAGAGGCCCTCTTCCAGTTGTTGAGCAGTTTGGAGGCCTTGCTCCCAGGAGTCTGGGCTCTCAATCCTAGGTGCAGGTCAGTCCCTGCCGAACCATGGCCCGGAGCAGAGCTCTCCGGATTCTTACTGTGTGGCCTGGACACCCTCTGGGAATACCAGACAAACCCAGCCTCACCTCGCTCCAGTTCTGCGAGTTTGTGAGAGGAAATAAGATCCCATGGCTCTCCGGCAAAGGAAGGCCTCAGGAGCATCTCCCCGACTCCTCGGCGGCCCTGGAATTGGGATGGCACCGCTGGGACCCGGCAGCAACCTCAGACATCTGCCCTGGCTCTCTTCCTCAGCTCAGTCAGCTGCGCTGCCCTGTTCTCCCCGCATCTGCTTCCCTGTGCTCCTGGCCAGTCCTCTCCTCCCTCCTGGGGAGGTGGCAAGCCTGCATCTTAGAAAGCCCACAAGGAGCAAAAGAAAGGAAATTCCAAGAGAGAGAGGAACGGCTTAGGAAGCAGAAACACTGAATCTGAGCATTTCTGCAAAACTGAATAATCCCACCTGTGCAAATTACATAGGATCATGCAAATGTATGTCAATCTGCCACCTTTCTTCCTCTTTATTCCCAACCCACCATTTTGCACCCCTGGAGATATCTAGAGCGAGGGATCCGGGCAGAGCCCTCTGCACTAATGCAAAGCTGCAAGAGTTGAGTTTCCACCCCTCTGGCTCCTGGGATTGCAGATTTCTTCCTTTGGCTTCAAGAGTGCGTGGCTGGTCGAACCCTAGGGTGACCACCACCCATTCTTAGAAGGCACCGAGGGGAACCCCCTCACCATCAGCTCCACCAAAGACTTTCCCTGCTCTTGTGACTGGACAGTACATTCGTGTACCACATTTGGGGATAATTGGATGGTTTGAAGGGAGGAGGAGCTAAAAATAGGCTCCTGCCATGGAACCCGTTTGTGCTAATGACATGCAAATACAGTTGGTCTCCCTTTCCTTGGGCTCGGGAGCCAAGAAATGACTGGTCTGTATGCAGTGGACCAAAAAGAAGGGGGGGGGGAGCTGGGGGAGGGAAAGGGAAAGGGAAAGCGAGGCCCAAGAGCCCTGGCTGAGCCTTGCTCCCACCCCCACCCCAGGCATGAGTGACCCCGGCAAGGGACAGTGAATAAATCAACCTGGAGCGCTGGAGGGCACATGGGGGCACGGGGAGCGTGGCCTGCTTCCTGAGCTCTCAGGACAGGTGCTATCCCTTCACCACACCCTCCACTGCCAGCCCTGCCATTATCTGCTACAATGGCCCACACAGAGCAACACCCCAAGCGCCTGCAGCACTTGAGCCCCTTCTGGCTGGTAGGATTTAGCTCCTCTTTGGACAGCCCACAATAGTCCTCCACCTCCTTTGTGTCTGTGTTTGCAGCAAATATTGAAGCTCTCTCCTGAAACCCATTACACGCCGCCAGGACAAAGCACGCCGCCAGGACAAAGGCTTTCCGCGGGTCTCCGGGGCAGAGCTGGGGCCAGGATGTCCCTGTGGTCTCACCTGCCACCTCTTCTCCAGTTACCTCTGGAGGGATGTGGCCCGCACCCAGAGGAGCCCTCCATGTGCCAGCGCAAGGAGGGAGGATGCCATGGTGCCCACACCCGGGTCTCCACCAGAAGGGAAGTAGAGCGCTGGACCGCCGGGGTGGCAGGAGGGACATAGAAGGACCGAAGATGACTCCGGAGTGGCAGGTGTGCTGTGCTCCACTGCCGTCAAGGCTCACAAAGGCTGTCTGTGGGACCGTTCCTCTCTCCCACCCTCAGCGTGATTTTCTGAGGCCACTTTTATTCATCCTCCTGGTCTCAACCTAGGCTTACCCTCACCACTGCTTCCAGGAAGCCATCCCTGCCTCCCAGGTTTAGGAGTGAGGCCTCCTCGGGGATCACCTGAGCAGCAACTGCTGCTGCCTCCCTTCTTCCTTCTTCCCCAGCCGCTGAGCTTCCAAGGACAGTTCACGTCTGTGTCCACTCATCTGGCCCAGCTTCTCAGCATGGCAGGAGTTCATTCATTATGAGTGAGCGAGTGAATGAGTGAGGGAGTGAATGGATGGATGGATGGATGGACTCAGCAATGCAGGCTCTGCCTCACCCTCGGAATTCTGACCCCAGTGGTACTGGTCGCCAGGGCCACCTTAGAGGCACTTCCACTGGGGAAGAAAGCACTGGGCTGAGTCCACTGACCATGATGCCCCCGGTGAGTCTCACCCAGCCCCAGCCTCAGTTCCTCACCTGGAAACCGAGCACAACAGTGAAAAGTCAGCAGGGCAGATGCTCAGACCCAGCCACGGGCCTGTGTGAAGAAGAGGCAGGAAAGCCAGGAGGAGGGGGCCACAGAGCCCGGCTCAGGATGAGGGGTCACCTCAGGAGGAGAGAGAGGAGTTCTTCAGGCAGTCGCCCCGCCGCCACCCCATCCAGAGGAACTCGGTTAAGCAACCCAAGAGCCCCACACTGGCAGCCGTAATTGCTGCCCCTGCTTCGCTCTCGAAGCTCCTGCAGGGAAAGAGCTCGGGCACACAGGCTGGGGACTAAACGCCACCACTTATGGGCGAGTTCCTCATCTCTCTTCACCTCAGTTTCCTTCTCTGTGAGATAATAACTGTGCTACCTCATAGGGTGGCTGAGGAGAACCACATAAAATGCTTAGCACCCTCCCAGCCCACAAGCGCTCCATTAACACGGTCCACCCCGCCCTCGGTTCAGAGAACCACAGACATCATCCTCCCTGCCGTAGAAGGAGAACCCAGAGACGTTCTGGAACTTACCAGGGACTCGGAGAGTCCTGGGGTGCCGGGTCTACTCCCACTTCCTGGTGGTTTGGGGCTTGAATCATTCTCATTGCTTCACACATGCAGACCCAGGCCACACGGAGAGGCAGCCACAGACGCCTCTGCTGGGTTCCTCTCACCTCTCCCTCTGCTCACCTGTGCACCTCTTGGCGGTGCTGCTAGAGAAACGCGCCACAGTGGTGAGATGGCTGCCCGTGCCACCAGGTTCCCCCGAGGAGCCTGAACTGAACAGGGCAGTGAGCGGGCAGACGCCCACCAGGGGAGCAAGGCCCAGGTGCCACGCTGTAGGCCTAGCCTGCTGTGGGGCATGCCCGTTCTGAGGTCCCCCACAGGCCCACTGGTGCTCCAGGGACAGCCTGGGTCTCTCAGCCGACGCCCATGACAGGCCTCTCAGTCACGTGAGATGTAGCGTCGTGCTCGAAGCTGGCAGCCAGTGCCTTTCTGGATATGCCCCTGCGTGAGCCACGGAGGCTTCTGGCAGGAGAAGGGGTGGCCACGGGGATCCATATCTCAGGCCACCCACTCGTCCTGACACATCCTTCCTGCCTCACCCAGCTCCCCGTGGGGATCCACACCAGGCAAGGCCCACACCTGTGCCCACCACCCGGGTGTCTGCCCCTGGTCAGGACAAGGAGAAGGCTCTCCAGGCAGGTGACCTTCAGCATACGGGGAAGGAACAGGTGTCCCTTGGTCATGGCTCTCTCCCGTGCTGACCAAGAGCTAGCAGTAGACACTAAAACATACTCAGGGAATGCCTGAATAAACTCTCCTCAGAATAAGTAAATAAATAAGCAAATGCAAGGCTGAAAGTTCCCAGCCTTTCTGCGAGTCCTGTGTCAGCATGTCACAAGCTCCTGCCTTCAGCTGCCCCTTACTCTGTCAGATCATTTGGTCAAGAGCCTACTAAATAAGGCTCCCCAGCTCTGGGATGCTGATGAGGTGCCCCCTCCCCGCCTTTTCTGGAGTGAGTGACCCTAAAAGTATCTCTTTGCACCTTCTTGGCTCTGCGCTTGGCTCGGCTCCAAGTCCGCACTCAAGTTTCCGTGCTGGACCCAAATTGCGCCCCTGCTGCTCCCTGAGGGGAGAGAGCTCTTGTGGGAGCGGGGGTGGCGCAGGGCTGGCGGTGGGAGGTGAGAACAGTCTTTCAAGGGCACCCAGCCAGGGGACTCCTTCCTGCCTGTCTCTCCAAAACTGCTCATTCAACCGGTCTTATCTCACTGCCACCAACCCAGACTCCTTCCTGGCACCCTGGAGGCTGCCCCTCCCATGACAGTGAGGTCACCTCATGCGGGGCCCCGACCTTAAGGGCCCTGAGAACTCGGCAGGGGCACGGTAGACGCGGGTTCCCAGCTGCCCCCTCACTCCAAGTCCCAGGAGAGGTTGGATCAGCTCATCCCTACAGCCCTGGAGGAGGCCACAGTCTCGGGCGCCGCTCCTGGGCCACCAGGCAAGGTGGCAGAACCTGACCTTGCCGTCCATGTCAGGCAGGGAGGTGGGGGCCAACATGGCTTTGGCCACCACAGGTACAGAGCCCTCATCCCCAGCCCAGAGTCAGAGCAGCAGCAGCCAGGAGCCATGGGAGTCCTGAGGAACGGGACACATGACAGCCGGGCCTGGCCACAGCTCTGTGGCGACAGAGGTCAGGGAACCAAACAGGCAGAGACCAGCTGTCGCAGTGAAGAGTCCGATCGCCGGATGGAGTGGGGAGAAGGACAGGGCCACCGCCGATCTGTCCTGAGCAGCCCCTGCTGACCCGAGGCTGCCCACTGCCCCTCCAGTCCCTGCCTCTCTGACTCTGAGGAGTCGTTCCAGCCCCTGCACCTCACAGCAACAGCCAAGGGCCCTGAGCTCCAGGCTCCTCATCTCCCAGCCAAGTGGCCCTGCCCTCCTCCCTGACCCCCTCAAGCACCCCCTGTCCTGGAGTGCCCGTCCCAGGTCCCATCGGCACCCCCATCTCCACCCAGGGCAGCTCCAGGAAGCCTGGTGCTCAGGACTCAGGGGGACTCCGGCTCAGCTGCAAACAGGCCCTGCAATTCAGGGCAGGCTCCCGGCCTTTCCGAGCCTCAGTTGCCTCACCCATAAGGCAGGGCTGATAATCCCACCTCCCTTCGAGGACCAAACCAGATACGTGACACAGAGGCACCAACCGACTGTCAAACACCCACTTTGAGCATTCACTGTGTTCCCACCGTGGTCCAGCTTAGGCAAGGAGGCGTCTGGCCACCCCACTGGTAGGCGAGGGGGTGACTTCCAGATAAAGATGTCCCCAGAGATGTCCAGGGCACTTGGTCCTCGCTGGAAAGGGGGTGGGGCTTGATCAGTCAAGTGCAGGGAGGAAGGAAACTGAGTTCATGTGCCCTCACTCTAGTGGCATTCGGGGGCGTCCTTCCCCCAAGCTACACAGCTAGTGTAAGTGAGTGGCAGTTCTTAGGGCCAGCCAAAAGGGCCTCTGTTCTCGGAGAGTGGGTTAACTCTCCCTGTAGCCCCCGCCTGTACGTCAAAGTCCTATGCGGGCACCTGCTGTGACCCGCAACTTTCTCATTCACTTGCTTCTTCATCCAACAAATACCTACCGACTCCAGCCGCAAGCGAGCAGGCAGTAAGCTAGACACGGGAGATGCTGAAGTGAGGACCCTGGCCAGCAGAGACTGAAGGCTCCGAGCCAGGCTAGGGTGGGCCTCAGCTTCCCTCTTAGCGCCAGCCCACATTCCAGGGGCAAGACTGGGTCACTCACTGTGCCATTTCGGGGCTGGGGCTGTGCAGGGGGTGGGTGGGCCCCGAGGAGGGGTCCCTGGGGAGGCTGGGGGACAGCAGCACAAATGAGCTGAGTGCAGGAACCGGCCCAGGAAGGAGGAGCGAGGGCGGGCAGGCAGCAGGGCAGAGGGCAAGAGCAAAGGGTCCTGCCCAGAGCCAAGGGGGTTATCTCGGGAAAATTACACTATGGGAACATTTGCTTTGGCATTTCCACATTACTATTTTATTTGAATTTTCAGAGTGAGCAATAATTGCATTCAGAAGCAGGAAGAAAATGTAGGAAGGAAAGAGTTCTTCCTCTGAATGCTGCATCCTTACAAAGTGTGGTGTCTGGGAGCAAGAACTTGGAAGGGGGTCGTGAGGAGAAAAGGCGAGGCGCTGTCACAGTCCCCAGAGGAGCAGCGGGTCTGGCTCCGCCTCCAGGCACAGTGGCTGACTGGGAGCTCCCTTCTCGAGGCAGCAGGGCAGCTCAGGAGGGTCTGTCAGCTCAGGCTGATGCGTCCAGCTAGGGCTCCGGGAGGAAGCAGGCTTTGGGGTTCTGCCACCCTCTCCCTGCCCTGGCTAAGCTCCCGCCTTCTTTGGGAGAGCCCCACTAAGGAGGGTCTCGCAGGCAGCATTAGGGAGTCCCAGACTCTGGGCTCTGGGCACTGATTTGCCACCATCTCACACCCTGGCCTGGATCGGAACCAGACTGGTGGCGAACGACAGGCCGGAAGTTCTAGGAACAAGATCATTTGCAGAAGAGTCACATATATAATGTTACTGGCTTTTCAAGTGAGTTTTCCATAGACTCCAGTGATTTTTTTCTACAGAAAATCCTTTATTTGTCCTTGCTGGAGAAGGAGGAGGTAGCTACCAAGCTGTAGCTCAGATGTGTTTCTTCTGCCTCCAGCCGCTCGGCAGGCAGCGGCTGCAATCTGAGAAGCTACAGCAGTGTCTCCAATCCAGAATCACCTCTCCTTCGCCCTTCACTGCTGCTGAAGTTTTATTCTGGGGTTAGACACTGTTCACCACTTACTATAGCTGGGGTTTTTTTCTTTCTTTAGTTTTGCCCTACAAAGATGCCCTGGAACTGTTAGGAGGGTTACGTCCCCACACTTCCATGCGGATTCTTGGCACATGTTTTCCTTTGTGGAGGTCACAGTCTGAGATGGTATCACTGGTTCCACTGCTTTACACAAGCTTAGAAAGGAGATGGGGCTTGGGAAGGGCTGGGGTGCTGTCTGGTTATGTCACCGACACCCCTCCTCACCTTAGAGACTAGAGAATCAAGGCAAAGAAGGGGGAGGGGAAGAGGGAAGGCAGGAGCCTGGTGTTCAGAGGAAGAACTTAGCTGGGGCTGCACTAGGGTCCCGTAAGGAGCTGGTCCACAACTTGACCCACTTCCTAAGAATACTGGGAGGCTGGGAGGGGAGGTGGGGAAAGCAGCCAGGACTGGGGCAAGGCTGGGCCTCCCACGCCTCATCGCATGCTCGAGCCATCTCAGGAGCTTTTACAAAGCTCACGTGACTGTCCCACAAAGACACAGTGGCACTAAATATCCAGGGACAGGGCCTAAGATTCTGCATATTTGTTCTTCAGCTCCTCCAGGAGGTTCTCAAGTAGAGCCAGGCTGGAGGAACCCACGTGTGCTCAAGGTGAGGTTGGGGCTGGGGGAAAGGCCTGCAGGTGAGCAGCAGGTGTGGGAAGGGAGGCTGCTCTGTGCCGTTCCGGGTGGCCTCTTGCCCAGGGAGGAAGCCGGACCTCTCCACTCCGAGTTGTTTCAGAAGAAAGCTTCCACGGCTCAGCCAGCATCCCCAGAGCAGAGACCACGAGAAGGCTGGACCCCCTACAATCAAACTCTGGACAAAGGGCCAACCTGGCTCCCCTTTGGGGCCAGCAGAATGGGCCAAGAGTGATTTTCTAGGTTCCTCGCATCCCACACGCCTTTTCTCATTTGCTACCAGTGCCCCAAATGCTTGTGAAAGGCTATGTCCCCCAACCTAGGGCACACTGTGTCAGGCTGGGACCCTACACCAAGGGAAGCAGAACCCTACAAACTGGCTTTTCCTCCCGGACTTGGGGGACCCAGGAAGGGGAGGCCGCTGTTCTGTGACAGGTAAACTTGGCCAGGTGGACATGGGGACCCCATGGCATCACTCATGGGTAACCTACAATCCTTCAGTGACCTTCAGTGACCTTCATTGAAGCCGGTCCCCCTGCCCTCTCTGGCCTCCTCATGTTTGGTAATTTGGGTCTTCTGGTAGCTGTCTTTGGGTCACCCAATATGTATGTGTACAGTGCGCTTATTTACTTGGTTCTTAGCTGCTCTGTTATTACAATGTGTTAGCTCTAGATAGCCGCTCTCCTTGGGGTGCGTCTCTCTTGGATAGCATCGTGGGTCTAAGCCTTCTGTACTTTATCTACGGGTTGAGTCTAATGATAAATAAAAATCTTTGACACCCCACAGTGGCTAGCCCAGCTATATGAGAGTCTGAAGCAGGGGATTGCAACTTTGAGGCCAGCCTACAGTCTAGTGACTTAATGAGAGCTCATCTCAAAATAAAAAATAAAAACAGCTGGAAATGTAGCTGGAAATGATAGAGCACCCCTGGGTTCAATCTCCCCCATGAAAACATCCATGACAATCTGTTTGAAGGAAAATAGAGCATCGCCTGAGCAGGATGGGGATGTGTTCATGCTCCCTGTCCTTAGGGGGCCTCAGTGGAAGTCTGAGAGGAACAGAGCCTATCGGGCCCCACTCAGAGATAAAAGCAGAACAAGTCAATACCCCAGAGAGGCAGCACGGGCCAGGTGGAGGGCGGTCCAGTTACAGTGTAACCGGACTATCAGCTACCGCGTGTAAACGGTTCCTTATCAGATCCTGCCCACCGAGGGGGTGGGGAGGGCATGAAGAAGCAGAGCCCCGAGCGCTGGAGTTGGAAGGGGGGGCCGAGAGGGACCTCAGCACAGAAAGAGGAAGCAGGAGGCTGAGGAACTGCACATCTCACAGGCGCGCCTGACCCCGTGCCAGGTTAACATTTGGCTGACGAAGGACAAACAGAATGGGCACCCTGGGGTGCAGACCCTGCCCTGTGAGCCTGGCTCCTCTGGATATAACGAAGATTAGATTTGGGGACATGTTGTTTGATGGCTAAAAAGAAGTCTGGCACGATGTGAAGCAGATTCTTTTCCAAAGAACGCAGGAGCCGGGCGTGGTGGCACAAGCCTGTAGCCCCAGCTACTCGGGAGGCTGAGGCCAGAGGGTCGCTGGAGTCCAGGAGTTCTGGCCTGCAGTGCACTATGTCCGCACTAAGTTCGGCATCAATATGGTGACCTCCTGAGAGCGGGGACCACCAGATTGCCTAAGGAGGGGTGAACTGGCCAGGTTGGAGACGGAGCAGGCCAAAGAACGCAGGAGTCGTTTATGCAGCGGGAGAGAGACCTTCACAAGAGTACACACTGCACGACTTCATTCACAGGAGTGGAGTTAAAGAACGAGCAAAACTAACTCTGAGGTAGAAAAAGATCTGCAGGGAGCTAGGTCCGCCTCCCAGTGGCACAGGTGTGGGAATGTGCCAGGGCGCACACCACGACCACAGCTGACGCATGTTGTGCACCCACCACAGGCAAAACCTGTCTCAGAAGAAGTAAAATAGCTGCGAGAAACGTGAACTCCTGTTAATGATACAGCATGGGAGAGTTGGCCCCCACGGGCACTGCTGGCTGCACCTTGGTCCAAAACACTGCCCTGAATTGGAGGACTCGTGGAGAGACAGAGGGGCGGACGGTGGGACAGACTCGTGATGTCATGATGCACGTGACAGGACATTAGTAGCAGCCTGCTGGTTGTGAACCCACAGGGTTCACTGTAGAGGTCTTCGCATTCTTCTGTATGTCTGGGATTTTTCAAAACAAAAGGTGGAAATGAGAAAAATTAAAGAAGTGTCAGAGTATCACCCCTCCCCAGGGTCCTCCCCAGCCCTCACGGGGAGAAGCCCACGAGGGTCTCTGCCCGTCCTCACTGGCTTCCCCTCTTGCTCTAACCCCAAGCCCACTTGCTCACAGCTGTGGCTGAGACAGAGGGAAATCTGCAAGTCCCAGGCCCCTCATGCCACTCCAGGGACCCAAGAGTCCTGCCTCCTGGGTAGCTTTTGTGGGCAGGCAAGGGGCCCCTCCCCACTGCACCCAGGGCCCAGAACTCGGAGCTTTGCTTCCAGTAAAGGGTCCACCTCCTGTGGGTGCTTGCTTATGTCCTTCAGGCCTTGCTTCTGCCTGGGCTCCCAGGCTTTCACCAGCACCAGTTTCCCACCTGATTGGTCCAGTTTCAGGTCCTCCAGCCCGGCCCCCATCCCCACCACCAGAAGAACGCGCATTGCTGTCATATTTATGAAAACTATCCTACGTCTTTCGGGAGACTCCACAGTGTCCAGTCTCTGATCTGATACCTTGAGAAGTTCCTCTTTGTGTCTACCCTACATCCTGCATGGTGCTTTTCTGCAGAACCCAGTGGGGCACAGGGCCTGAAGTCTGCAGTTCTCAACAAATGGATATGCTCGTATCAATGCACAGGGCTGTATCTGTGTACTTCTGGGGCAGCTGATTCAGGCATGGGGGTCACACCAGCCTTTCCTCCCCACTGGCCTTTTACCTGCACTCCACCCAGGCAGCTCATGTGGCTCAGCCTTTGGAGGTGAAAGAGCAGGGCCTCGGTCCGAGCCTGGGCCCCACCCAGAGGCCAGCCCAGTGGGGCTCACCCAGTGAGCCATCCAGGAGCAGCAGGCCTGGAACCTCTTTCTCCCCAGATCCCAGCTCCTCCGGGATGGGAGGGGGGCTGAGCCCTCAGAGCACCTACCTTGCGGTCTTGGAGTGAAGACGGGGGTTGGTGTGGGGACCAAGTATGGGAGGAGAAGACCTGGCCCCAAGTGTGTTAGAGATGAAACGCCCAGCTGGGCATGGTGGCATCACCTGGAATCCCAGCTACTTAGGAGGCTGAGGCAGGAGATTTGCAAGTGGAGGCCAGCCTGGGCAATATAGAGAGGTGCTGTCTCAAAATAGGACACAGAAAGGGTTGGAGATGTGGTTCAGTGGTAGAGAGCCCATGGGCTTCACACACACACACACACACACACACACACCTTCCTGCTATGAAGAGAACTTTCGACAGAGTGGATTATGTAATATAGGAGATTTTCCCTCAGTGAGAGAGGAAGTCCAGGCTGGCAGTGCCCTTGGCTTCATGAAGTCATTCATGGCCCCAGCTCCTTCCATGTGTTGTTTTCCCATTTGGCATCCCGTTGCCATCGTACATGGCAGAAGCTGGGTCACCAGCATGTCTAGGTTGTGGCCAGGAGTAAGGGGAAAGAGAAGGTGCACCCCCAGCGAGAGCCCAGACCTGCAAGCAGCGCGCCTCATTCTCCACCCCATGGATGACAGCCAGGGCGGCTGGGGAGAGGAGCCCAGCCTGGCCAGCACAGGTCCAGCTTTGCTGTCTCCAATGGTGGCTACCGGCCATCTACAGCACAGTACCCTCAGGGCTGGGATGATCAGTGACACAGATATGGAGGCCTCCACCCACTCTCACCGGACCCTGAGATGGATGGTCGAGGATCAGAGCTCCAGGACACAGCGGGATGGGAGAGCAGAATTCTCAGGTGGCCAGCAAAACCTACCAGGAGAAGGCTGCCCATGCAAACGCACCCTGAGTCACAGCGAGGGGCATGAGGTGGGGGAGTCACGGGGCAGTGACCTCACCGCTGGAGGCTGCTGCAGCTGAAGCACCTCCGTGGATGGCTCAGCCCTTCAGAGGACAGCTGAACTATGGTGTGCAGTTGGTCCTTCCAATTGCTCTGGGCAGGACCATGTAATACGCTTAGGGTGCTTTGGTCCATGAAGGGTACAGAAGAAGCAGCCGCAAGACTCCCTCGCCCCAGGAGGGTGGGCTCCTATCAACCACAGGAGCCCCACACCCTGAGGGTACGTGGCCCTGAGGGTGCTGGCAGAGGGTGGGTACCACAGAGCAAGCAGGCAGGCTTCACCCAGACGTGCCTCGAGCTGAAGGGCTTGGAAAACTGGAAGGGGACGAACATTCCAAACTGGGCGGGGGCCAGGCAGAGACAGGACAGCGCTGGTGGGCGGGGCGGAAGAAGCGTCCCATTTTGAGCCACTTGCTTTTCCCACACCGCCTGCCTACTCTTCCCGACGCCTCTGAGGTAGATGCCGTTATCACCCGTGCTTTGCAGAAGAGCAAATACAGAGCTCAGAGTGCCTCAGGGTCTCACCCATGATTACCTCGCTTTTTTCTGGGGGAGACACGGCCAGACTCAGGGCATTCCAGTTGCAGGGTCTGCCCAAGGCCTCCTTACCAGGGCCAGAGCTGCTGTCAGAACTTCCGGGAGGACTCGCTCTCGCCCTTGGCCCTCAGCCCCAGATGGACGTGAGTCCTTGCTGCTTCTGAGTGCCACAAAGCCCAGGCCCTGCCCACAAGCTTGGCATCCTGCCTACTCCCCAAAGATGTCTGCAGCAGGAATCACAGCCAGAGAGTGTACCGGCGGGATGAGACAAGCTAAATGCTCTAGAGGCTCCCGAGGAACAATGCGGCTCTGTGAGCAGTCCAGGCAGGGATCAGCCCTGGAGGGCTGACAGAAACTAGCCCCAGCCGACTGAGGCCTCTGGGAGGACTCCAGAGCCTGCTCCTGCTGCAGCCTGTTTCCTGAACTCTGCGAGAGTGCATGTTTTTTTTTTTCTTTGTGGTACTGAGGGTTGAACCTAGAGCCTTCACACTGAGCTACATCTCCAGCCTTTTTTTATTTTTTATTTTGCAATAGGATCTCAATGAGTTGGCCAGGGTGGCCTCAAACTTGGAATTCTCCTGCCTCAGCCTCCCAGAGTGCTGTGGTTATTGGCCTATGCCACCATACCTGGTTTGGAGATACTTATTGAGCCTTGGTAACCCTAGCATGATTCAACCACCCTTCATCCCACCTGTTTCGGGAATGCCTCCTGTGCCAGGGGACCCAAAGAATTTTCCTCTTGCACCCTAGCGTGGAACCACCTTCTCGAGGCAACATGTGCATTTCGCAGCCCCTCCCCTCCCAGAGCCTGAGCAGGCTGAGGAGCCCTGAGTGGGTCCCAGGTGAAAGCCCTGGCCTGGCCCCCACCCCCTGCCCAGAATGCACCTGCACACTCTAGGCTGAACATGTGTCCTTGACCGCGCTGCTACCTCCACCCGGAAGGAGGCAGCTGAATCAGGGTGCCGAGTGTCCTGACCTCCGAAGGTCCTAACAGCAGCGTGAGGTTTTCTTTGCCGGAGAGAGCTGACACTGTCTGAACTTGTGCCCTAAGTGCAGCCCTGAGGGAAATCTCAGGATAGATACAATCCCCTCCGCCTTCTCTTCTCTCCAGTGTGAACTAGGCGCAGCCCCCACTTCCGACTGTTCACCTTTGCCTAGAGTGGGTCCAGGCATAAAGAGTCAGCTGTGAGCTAGGCGTAGTGGAGCACACCTGTCACCCCGGCACTCTAAGAGGCTGAGGCAGGAGGATTGCAGCCTCGAGCCCAGCCTGGGCAACTTAGTGGCTTAGCAGGACCTTGACTCAAAGTAAGAAATAAAAAGGGTGGGGATGTAGGTCACTGCAAAGACCCTGGGTTCAATCCTCCCTTTTGAAGAAAGTCTCGTTTGTTCCAGGCAGGAAAGCTTCCAGGGATCTAGAGGACGAGGGAGGGCATACCGGCCCACCAGGTGGCCAGCTGCACCCAGGATTGGGCAAAAGACCACGGGTGATCAGGGAACGAGTAGAGGAGCAGAAGGAGCCAGAGGAAAGGTCTACAATGTACCCAAGGCTCCTCCCGTTTAGAAAAGCACCCTTGTTCTTGCTCGGTACCCATACCTGGCACGCACGCACAAGCATGCGCAAGCAAACACACACACGTGCACCCACACACTCTGCTACCCTCTTCACTTGGCACCTCTGCCAAGGAGGAAAGGCAGGGAGGCCCGGGGCACAGGTGGAGCGTGGAGAAGGCTACCCCAGCCCACCCTGCCAGTCTGCTGTGTCTCTGAAGGCGTGCGAGCTCAGGAGCCTAAAACTCCTGCTCCCTGGGACAAGGGACCAAGGACAAGAGCCATTCCTCACAGGGAGGAAGGGGTGTCCCCGAGCAGGGTGTGGCTGGAGAGCTGAGTGCAGAGGGGTGCGAAGGCAAGGAATCCACCTTCCAACAGCACCTCCTTCTGCCACTTGTCTCCTTGCACAGATGAACACACTGAAGCTCCAGGGGCCTGATTTGTTGCCTGAGGTCACGTAGCTAGCAAAACCCAGAGTTGGGGTGTGAGCCTGCAGTTTCCAGGGCCCCCTGTCTCTTGAGGCCTCTCAGGCACCTGCGATGCCATCGCTAATCAGGAACCCTAAATGCCTCACCCTCAGCTGGCGTGGGGTTCAACAGCACAGCTGTCAGTCTGGGGAGAACAGAGGTGACACTGGGAGGATAGGAAGGGAAAGCTGGTGGGGCATCATTCTCCTTTGTCCTGAAGTCACAAGACACTACAGTCCACCTAATTCTCACCGTCCAAGCCAGACCCGGAGGCAGACGAGGCTTGGGAGGCAAGCTGACCAATTCTCTGCTTCTCCAGCTCGCTCAGTTCTCCCTGAATTGGGGGTTTAAGCCCCCTATGCCCCACCCTTTGAAGCAGCTAATGTGGGCTTGACCTGAGGCCCCCAGGAGGCCTGTCAGTCAGCACTAACAGCCTGCGACTTCCCTCCCCACCTCCAGCCCGCTGTCATGGTCCCCAGAGTGCAGACTGCCCAGACCATCCTCAACCAGACCACCAGTTTCTGGATCTGAGCAGAATTCTCTCCTCTTTCTAGAACCTGCAGGGCCAGCCCACGTGGGGCCGCCTCCCCCAGCCCCTGGCAGAGCCAGCCAGTCGGGCTCCTTCCAGTCCCACAAGGGACAGCATCGAGAAGGCGGAGCAGTTGGTGCCCAGCACTGGGAGTGCAGTCTGTCCCACGTGGCCTCTGCCACTGGTGGAGGGGAAGCTCCAGGGCCAGGGTGCAAGAAAAGGGTAGGTCTTCCTTCCAGACTGGTCATTGTGTGCTCCCAGAAGCTTGCCTGCCCGTGCCTGCTGTGCCGGTCGTGACCTCCCCCGGGCTGTTCTCCCAGCTCCTGTACCCTCTGTGCCTAGCACAGAGCCGGGTGCGTAACAGGAGGCTGAGTCCCCTGTGTGGGAACACTGAAACCTGGAGGCTTCGCCCTGCTCACCTTGTCCCTGTCTCCTGGCTGGCTGCACCTGGCCCCGCTGGGGTGCCGAGCCCCTAGGCTTCCCTGGGGAGAGGGGTGAGGATCTGCCCTTATGAAGCTAGCAGCCTCAGGCCAGGTCAGCTCCGGTCCCTGCAGGGCAGGGTTGAAGACTTTTCTGTCTTCAGCCTGGAGGTGTTTGTTTAAGTCGCTAGGCCGCTCTGCCCAAAACACGATCCTGCCCACACCCTTGGCATGTGCCCCACGTAGCACTCCTGCAAGGAGCCAGCAGGCACGGATAAGGCCAGAGGCCAGGGATGGGCAGTGGGGCAGAATTAGTCTCCAGCCTCAGTTTGCTCATCTGAAAAGAAGTTGTTCTTTAGCCAGACCAGCTCGAAGGGAGGTGTGACAGGAGGGACTATGAATACTGTGACTTTATCTGCATAACTTATAAAGGGCCCAAAAGCTGTTCTGCAGGTGTGCACACACACACACATGTGCACATGTGTACATGGGGCGTGGTGTGATGTGTTAGAGAACAGGGATGGGGGAGGATGACCAAGCCCGAGGTCGGAAGGGAATCCAGGGATTGCTTTTCAGTAGAGAACCTGGAATGGATTCAGAGGGCAGAGAGGCCTTGGGAGCAAGCTGGAAAGTCCTCGAACAGCACCTCCATCCTACTCCCTCGTGGGTTACTAGTGCAGGTGCCTGGGCGTTGGGTGTGGCAGGCCGCCTGTGTCCCCTCCTGCAGCAAGTCCTCCCTCTCCTCGAGGCCGAGCTCAATGCCGCTCCTCTGCTCCCCAAAGCATGCTGGATTCCCCTATCACAGTGCTCTCTTCGAGTCCCTGCCCCCCCACACCCCCCACACCCCCATGAGCTTTCAGGACAGGAATTCTCTCTTATTTACCTGTGCATCCCCAGGACAGGACCTCGGGGTTTTAAATGATTGGATGGATGCATGGATGGATGGATGGATGGATGTGGCTTTCAACCCTAGGCAGGGAGAAGCAGACTGCTTCCAAAGGAGGCTCCACAGTGCTCCAGAGGCCTGGGGCTGGTGATCACCTCCTTCACTATGAAAACCAGACAGCTCCCCAAACCCAGGACGGAGCTGCTCTGGGTGTCGGTGTGTTCTTTGCTCCTTTCTCTTTATTTCTGACTCTTTTTCTCTGTGTTTCTTTCTACCATCTGTCCATCTGTCTCTCCAGGTCTTGGGTTTAACTTGTCCCGTGGCGTATAATTCTCTCCTCTCCACACCCTGAGAGGACTTTTTCAGCCATCAGCGCTGCTCTCCCTCCTGCCCCCTGCCTCCCTAACCTCTGGTTTCCTCCCTCCTGGGTCTCAGATTCTAAGCCCCAGTCCCTCCCTCTCGGGACTTCAGAGTGACTACTGGGCCCCTCCCCTGCTCCATATGTAAGGCCTGCTGGCCTAGAATTTTGCTGACATACGGAAGAGCTGCAGAGAAGACCCAACAAGTTCCAGACCCACACATGTTCTGGAGGCCCTCGCCGTCTACCCATTGGGTTGGACTTACAGACAATTTATTCTTTCATGCATTCTACAAACATTTGTTGAGCTCCATTCCAGGCTGCCTTGGAAATTATTTGAAAGGGATGCAGAAAGTATCTGAAAGGAGAGCTGTTGGCTAGGGCTTCATCCTTGGCTTTGCCTGTTCAAAGACTAAAGTGGAATAATGGAGCAAGCAGAGGAGGTGAAGCCATAAAATCCAGGTTAGATTCCTTCCAGCCAGATCTTTGTGACCTTGGGCAAGTTATCTCACTTCAGTCAACCTCAGTTTATTCATCCAAAAAAATGAGAGCAGCGTGCCTACATGCACCCTTGGTATGAGAATTAAACCAGATAACCTGTCTGAAAGCCAAGAGTTACTGTGGAAAGTATATCAGCCTCAGGGGAGACTGACTCACATTAACAAGACCCACACTAGACCAATCAGTAGCCCAATACAGAAGAGATGCTGTGTACTGCTGACAGCCCTGGATGCTCCTATCAGCTTAGCAGCACATTCTCTGCCTAGCAGGAATGCACAACCAGATGAGTCTCCAGTGGGCAAAGGGACACAGTTGTTTGAACTTATGTCCACTGCCACTTGGCTAGAAGTAGAAGCCTGATGACTCATCTGCTTTCTAGTAACTTCCCAGCCAAAGTTAGAGCAGGTCGGGCTGCCCATGACACTGGACACTGCAGGAGACCATGGATAAATGCATGCTCTCTGTTTCTGCTTCATTGAGCAGCCCTACTGCACGATCACACATCCATTCTGCAAACCTATACTGAGCTCATGCTAAGTGCTGGGCACTGGGCTAGGAGGTGAGGATGCAAAAAGTGGACAGCACAGGCCTGTCCGCCACCCTCTGCATGGGTACACAGGCTTTGGAGACAGACAGCTGAGTGCTTGGTTACCACCAGCAACCAGCATCACAGTGGGAAGGCAGAGATGGCCCCAGGGATGAAGGAGCAATGCTCGGTCCATGCAGGGGCCTGGGAGGGGTCCTAGAGCCACTGACCATGCACACATCCCTCCCTGAGCACAGGAGTTGGGCCGCTTGTGTTCTGGCTTTCTTCAGCTCGTTGCTGGCTACACCCTGACAACTCTGAGTGACCCTGGGTGTTTCCCCAGCCCCACAAGCAATGCATCTACGAACTCTCCCTTGGGTTGGGCTGGTAGACAATTCTTCCATTCATTCAACAAATATTTGTTGAGTCCTATTATGTACTAAAGCCAGCTCGTTTCACCTTCTCAGGGGGACTCTTGCCCCAACTTCTAGCTGTGCCTTCCGGTGATCCCACCACATCCGAGAGCACCTGTTTTCTCCTGGAGGGATGGAAGGACCACTCGGGACTGGGACAGCACAGCCCCACTTCTCTCAGGGAAAGGGCACCTGACATCCAGGGGCCCTCCTCTTCCCGGAAGATGTCAGGGAATCCCCCTCCTCACCTCACTGTCAGGGCCACTCCGAGGGCCTCTCCGACCCCAGAGGCAGGCAGCAGCCTGAGCAGTGCCGTGGCCCTGCAGACACTGACTCCTGGAAGTGGCTGAAGCCGGTGGCTGGGAGGTTTACTAGCTTTCAGGACACCTTCCGTATCATTGTAGAGCCAGTTTCTGGAGCTCCTTTACCAGATCCCAATCCCCCATGTTCTCTCTGTGTGAGGTCTGGAAGCCGGGAGGGCCAGGGATGCTTTCACCATTTCCCTGATGGACAGACCAAGGCCCAGGCTCACAGGGACTTAAGGGCAGGGACAGAGCTGGGAACGGGCCCTCTATCACAGCTCTGGAAGCCCAGAGGCTCTGGGGGCCTCCCAGACACGGCGCATCTCCTTGCACAGGGGCGTTCCCAGGTCTGTGCCCCCACCCCAGATCTCCGTCCATCAAAGCAGGCAGCCCCAGTGCCCACCTCACAGGTTGCCTCAAAGGTCCCCGTTGTCCAGGAAGCTGTCTGGCTTGACCCCCAGCCCACAGGCAGCAGGACAGCAAGCTCAGAGAGGAATCTGCCCGGTGCCCCTCCTCAGCGGGCTGCCTTGGGGGAGCCTGAGGGGCAGGGGCCCCGCTGAATGTGACCTATTGTCTTCAGGGTGGATTTCGGAAGTGCCAAGCTCCCATCAAACAGCCCTGCTCCCTCAGGGAAACAAAAAAGGGCTGTTCATTTGGGACCTTTTCCCCCTTATCTCCTTTTCCTATCTCCTCAGGCTTAGCTACGGTGTAGTGTTCAAAACCACTTCCCCTCGGAGCCAATCAGAAGCCGGGGCTCACCCCGCGGCCCTGAGGTGAAGTTATTTATAAACGCCTCCCTGGATTATTTGAGCAGAGCCCTTTCACACACCTCAGAACACCTTTTGGCTGCCCGCTGCCCAGACACACCTGCAGCCCTGCCCAGCTGCTCTGCTCACCCACCGGTAAGCCCCACCTGGCCCGGCCCAGCCCACCCCACCAGGCAGGGCAGCCCTGGGAGAGGGATGACAGGACCCACTGGGCACAGGGTGGGCTGCTTCCCACCTGAGCAAAGTGGGAAGGACACTGCGGTCCTCAAGTCTGGAAGTAGCCCCCAGGTCTTCACCTCTGAGAAGCCCGCTGGGTCCCCACTTCCGGGAAGGACTTTCCTTGAGGCCAGGCTTGGCTGAGGGAGTGGAAGGACAGAGGCCATGGTGGAGGAGGCCCCGTAGAGCCCCACATGGAGAGGGGCCAAAGAGCCACCTGCCCTGCCCAGCCTCCCAGGGAGGGGACCCCGGGCTGTCCTCAGAACGCCAGCCTTGGAAGCAGCAGGCTGTGCCTCTCCCTTTCTTTCCAAGCCTGGGAAGCGGAGCGCCCTCATGCGTGGCTCTCCAGCCTGCTCTGTGTGGCTGTCCTCCTCCTCCCACCCTCCCCGATGTCCTCCGTCACTCATTCAGCTCAGGCACTTAGCACGGACCACAAGGAATCCTGTTTGTCCCATTAACCCTGAGAAGTTGGAGGAGGTGGAGCAGAGCAAAGCAAGGCCTGGAGGGTGGGCAGGGTGGGGGAGTGGGCGGGCCCGAGGGGCGAGCTCCCTGGCCAATGCGTCAGCCCTGAAGGCTTTGGGTTTAGACTGCTGAGGTCTCCAAGGGGGCTGTGGGCAGCCTCACTTGGACAAGGAGCCCCGTGAAGGTCTGGGAGTCCAGATGGAAGCCCGGAGTGGCACTCGGTGACAGCCAGTTCCCCGGGAGTGGGTGACGAGCCAGCCCCACAGGCTCCCCTCTTCCCAGCTCCTTGTCTGGCAGCTCTGAGGGTCCCACATCACCCTGGGGCAATGGGCTGATTTCCATTCTGAGGGTCCAGCCCAGGCCAAGCAAATCTTTTACCCTCCTAGGGCCGACTCCTCTCTTGAACTTGGACCCATCGGGTCTAAGCACTGGCTTAAGGGCCCTTGGTGTGACACAGCCCCCAGGCAGGGAGAATGAGCCAGGGCTGTCCCCCTAAATGCCTTTGCTCTCACAGACAGCCCCATCACCCCCGGGCTCTCCCCTGGCCCTGGCATTCAGAACCTGACAGAGCCTGCCTGGGCACACAGAGACTGGCACACCCACAACCGCTCACTGCCAGGGTGGCCGTCCCAGCTCGGCCCGAGGTCTGCTCCACGGCTCTGAGGCCCGTCTGTATGAAATCCAGGGGGCGCAGACGGGGCTCTTTACCTCTTCGGCACCGGGGATTGAACCCAGAGTCTTTCACGCCGAGCTTCTTTTATTTTGAAACAGGGTCTTACTGAGTCACCAAGTGGCCCAGGTAGGACTACAACCTTCGGTCACTCTGCCTCAGCCTCCCAGAGTGCTGGGATCACAAGCATCAGCACCACACCCAGCCGAGATGGACTCTTTGTATCCCTTAGTGCTCAGTCTTGCAGGAGACAGGCACCTAGTCAGTATGTAGTGAGTGTGATTTAAACTACACTGAACAACAGGCGTCGCCTCTCTGGGGGACAGGGGACCAGCTGGACACAGTCCAACTTCTGAAGGGTGACAGGGTCACCTAGAGACACAAGAGCAGAACTCACTCCGTGCCACGCCGGGCCTCGTCCTGGATACTCAGACCTCACCGGTCTCCTTGTCTGGGCCCCTGCTTCCCAGGGAGGCCAGTCTCGGTCTGGAGACACCGACAAATCTAACCCGGGCGTCTATCCCAGGGGCCACGTGACCCTGTTCGGGCCTTGCTGTTGGGGAGCATCCTGAAGCCTTGGTCCCTCTGACCGGAACTCATTTCCTCATCCTCGCACTGTCCCCATGCCCAGCAGGGGAAGCAGAGGTGGAGGGGAATTAGCTGGAGAAAGGGGTGAGACATTGTCCGGGACATGCTGTCCTTCCTCACGTCACCAAGGAGGACTCGGGCTGGGGTAGGAGTCACCCAAGAACCCTGAGGATGACGGAAAGAAAGAGTATCTGAAATGCCCTAGGGGTACACGGTCCTTTACAGCTCCCTCTCCTGTCAGGGACACGTCTCCGGCTGAGATCCAAGGCCTCCTGGCCCACTCGGCCCTGGCCAGACAGAGGTGCCCTTTCCCTGGGGCCCCCCCTGGATGAGCAGAGGCTACCAGCAGCTGGAGCAAAGGGGAAACCTCAAAGTGACCTTTCCTCTCCCAGAACGCAGTGACCGGCCAGGTAGGGACAGTGATAAGGACACCAAGCTGGGGCTGCCCCGTACCTGGCACAGACGCATCAGAGGTTCCCCAGCCACAGCACACGCACACGCACACGCACACGCACACACAGAGAGGGCTGGGGTCTCGGCGACAGGTTTCCAGACCCGACCAGAACCCACATGGGGGATCCTGCAGCCCTGCTCCCAGACGTCCTTGGCCTCTTCTGAAAAGACTTCCTGCGTTCCCTCCTGCCGGTCCTGGGAACATCTGGAGGGCTCAGGGCAGATAGGGAAAGGAAGGCCAAGGAAGCCGAGTGAACTGAGGAGCAGGAAGGAGAACCTCAGGGTGACAACAGCAACAGGAGTGGCCCAGATTGCTTTCGCGGTTCCCGAGGCCGGGCACCAGTCCAAGCCTCTCCAAGCTGTGACTCTGGTGCTGTGCCTAGTGTTCTGAGGACGTCCACAGCCCTAGACCCAGTGGCCTTTCTTTTGCATGAGTTCCTGGTAGGGGCGACCCACTGAGTCCTCTTGCCCAGCTCCTCAGCCTTGCAAGGCCCCTGGGTCCCCAGCCCCAGACTGGCCTCACTGGCCCCCCAGAGCTGGGGTGCCTTCGGGGCACCCGCATCTCCCACTCTGCTCTTCCCGTGTCCCCCTCTGTCCTCTGAAGCCCCGCAGCCGCAGCCCCCTCTAAGTCTCTCCAGCTCTTTGGACCTCCTTCCCTGCATGGGGGGCGGGCAGGGCCAGTGTTCTGTTCCTCACTGAGGTCACACGGCCCCTGCTCTGCTCCTGGTCCTGATCTGGTGAGGGTGGGAGGCGGCAGGCACCCCTATACATACCCAGGGCAGCAGAACACTTGGCCGATGCTGACATCACCCGGCAGGGCTGCCTGTTTAACTAGGGATCAAATTGTCTCGTTCCATCTACTTCTCTCAGTTCTCGTTCCCGCTTCCACTTCCCACATCCACACCCCACCCCAGGAGGAGCCCCTGCTCCCCAGGACCCTGCAGCCCCTGAGCTCTCAGAGAGCCTCAAAGCCTGTCTGGGAGGGGCAGGCCCTCCCCACCTCCCGAGCCCCTTTCCTCCACTGTCCCAAGGCCTGAAAAACTGGCTGGGATGAAGTGCCTTTCCCTGCTGCCCTACCCCACCTCAAGCCCTCTTCTTGGAATTCGGAAGAGCAGGCAGGGCGGTGAGGGCTCCACCTCAAGCCCTCTTCTTGGAATTCGGAAGAGCAGGCAGGGCGGTGAGGGCTGGGGAGCTCCAGAGCCCGCAGATTTGTGACTCTGTCATCGTCTTGAGTAACCTGAAGCCAGCTGGGAGGCAGACCCCACCACAAAGTCCCCAAAAGAGGATTCAAAGCTGGGTGCATCCCTGTTTTCCCAGCACTCTGGGAGGCTGAGGCAGGAAAATCCCAAACATGACCCCAATCTGGGCTGCTTAGCAGCTTAGCAACAAGCTGCCTCAAAGTGAAAAGGCCTGCGGATAGAGCTCAGTTCAAAAACCCTGGCTTCAATCCCCAGTACCAAAAAAAGGGAGACTCAGAACCCAGAAATCCTGTCTCACCAGCGAGATGGCAAGGTCACCAGAATGGTCTGAAAGGAAACTGGATGCCACTCAGGGGACAACCCCGGGAAGCAGAGATCAGTGCTGTCCCCGGAGTCCAGAGCCCCTGCTCACAGGACCACTTTCAGGGGAGTCAAGGCCTGGTTCAGACCCCTCCCCCCTCTGTTTGAGACTCAGGTTCTTCAGCCACATAGAGGATTGGGCTTGCGTGGTCCGCAAGCTCCCTTCCAGACAAAACTTCCTGACTCCAACTGGCTGCTGGGCTCTTTCTGCATGTGTGGTACAAACCGAAGGAGCCTTTTCCAGTTCACCCTGTTTAGGGATGGGATGGGTAGACAGTTTGGGAAAAGGGTAGATGTCATTGGCAGTAAAGCAAGGGAGCTTTTCCCCCTGCTGGCCTGTGTCACCGGGGACTCCCTAGCATCTGGTCCCCAGCGGAAAGGAAGCTGCCCGGAAGGGCAGGGACAGTCCTGAGTCACCCACCTGCTCACGCTCTGAAGCAATTCCACCACCCACCCCTTCCCCCTTCCCTCCCTAGAAGGATGGACAAGAATGCCCAGGGTACAAGATGGACAGGAACCCGGGAAGGAGGTCCCTGAAGAAAGACAGATCCGTCTGGGCTAGGACGATCGGGAAAGTGTTCACTATAGAAAGGAGGAAGGAGAGAGGAAGGCGGGAGAGGAAGAATTTAAGCAAGTCTTAAGGATGGGCAGGTCTAGAAAGGCAGAATGAGTCAAGACACTAGAGTAAGGAGGAAAGAATGAGCAGACACCCAAGCTTGTTGGGTGCTGAGCAGACCCAGCCAACAAATCTCCTGAATCCACCAAAACAAGCCAGAGGATGAGAAAGCAAATGTCAAAATAAGGATGTGGGGCTTGATTGATCTTCCTGGAAGTAAGTAAGAGGGAGGGAGAGAGGGAGGAAATATGGAACAGGGAGAGGAAAGAGAGGTAAGATTTGATGAACAACTGAATGTGGAGGCTGAGAACAGGCAGGGACATGTGGCAAAGGAGAGGCTAGTGACAGAAGGAAGGAACTACTGAGGAAACGGGGGAATTGGCGGTGGAGTTAGGGTAGTAGGGTGTGGTGGGGTCAGATGTTAATACCCCCCCACCCCATCCCGGGGAACTACTAGAGCTTCTCAGTTGGGACGCTTCCTCGGAAGGAGGCTCAGGGTCCCCGCGTGCTGGGTGCCGTGGCTTCGAGAGTTCCTGTCAGCAGCCCCTTTTCCAAAGCACTCTTTTCGGATTCAGCCTGCCTAGAAAGTTGGGTTATTTCTTTGCAAGTGTCTGCTGGGTGGCCTGGGACACTTTCCCCAAACCACAAGTCTCTCTCTAACGCCCAGGTATAGAGCTCTGAACTCCTCTCTAAAGAACCTGCCAAGAAATCCACCTGGGAAGCCAGACCTGGGCAGGCCAGAGGGGGTGGCCAGGGAGCGCGAGGCCACCCTGCCTCAGAGAAGGTGAAGGTGGAAGCCAGAGAGTGGGAGGAGGAAGCACCTCCCACCTTAATAACAGTAATCACTGGCCTTACCATTCCCCATGGGGCCAGGAAAGGCTGGGCGCTTCACACTCATGACCTCACTGAGTCTTCACGGCCACTGCCTGGCACTGTTATTATCCTCCTTCTCCAAGGAAGAAACTGAATCTTTGAACGCAGGTCATTCTGGCTCCCAAACTTGTGCTGTTTTTCTGAGGCTGCTCTGCATTTCTCCCACTGCAAGGCCTCACTCACTTCTGCCCACCTCCTCTAAAACACCACGTTGATTCACTCAACAAGCACTGCAGAGTCCTAACCGAGGCCCAGGCAAGGGGCTGGGCACGGAGGTCCATCCCCGCCTTGCCTTGAACTGGGTGCCAGGCATGAGGTTTGGCCAAAAGTCCACCTTCCCTGTACACAGCTCCCAGTGGACCTCAGTGCTGAGGCCGAACAAACGGAACGTGTCAGCCCAGCGTCCCCACCTGGAGCACAGCCTGTTAACCACAGGACACACATGCACACCCCTCGCACTTTGCTTCATTCCTTCTCACTCCCTCCCCTCTCATCCCATCCTCTGCACAGTCCTCTGAACTGGGAAGCTACCCTCCTGTTGCTGATGAGGAATCGGGGTTGGAGAGCCAAGGTCACCATTCCACCTCTCCGGTAGAGCCAGGACTAGAAGCAGGTCGGGGACCCTGAGCGAACCCCTCTCTAGCTCTCCCTACTGTCCTCTTCCACAGACTGCACCCACAGCCCGGTCTCCTCCCATGACCCCCTCAGGAAGTCAGCATCCAGCTCCCTGTGGGTTCATGTCCAGCTGTATCTCAAGCTGGCCACAGCCACCCTGAACCCCCAATCCCAAGCACAAAGCCTCCCCCGAAGCTGCCCCACTCCCCGCTTCTTCCAGCATCTTCCTCGCAGCTTCTCCTGGCCCTGGAGGGCAGGGGACAGGGAAAGGGACCAAGAGACATAGAGGGGAAGGCGCCTTCAGGGCCCCGGCACCAGCTCTGCCCAGCTCAGTTCCTGGGACTTCAGTGAGGTTGCGCAAACAGCAAGGAGGAGAGACGCCAGTACACAAGGGTGGGGGAAAGCTCAGGCACCGGAAGCTGTGGGAGAGACAGCCGGCAGTGGACCGTCCTGACTTTCCCAGACACGCCATTGTCCCTCCCAGGGAAACCTGTTGGTGAAGTCCGAGGCCTCCTATTCAGGAAGGGTCCTCCTGAGGTCACCTCATCATCCCTCTGCTTCCAGGAAGGTTGTTTTCTCTATTTGTTCCTGGCTGAATGACAGGAGCCTTTCGGAGAGAGACAATGGTTTGTGGGAGGTCTAGGGCCCAGGGAGGAGCAGGCTCAACACACTGCATCCAACTGTGACCTCTGCCCCAGTACTGCCACCTCCTCTTCACCTGGTGCCCGCGGGGGTGAGAGTGATGTCACAGGTGCGCAGTGTCAGCCACGTGCTGGCACCAAGTAAAACAGCCACGGTGAGGGTGTGTGTCACCAGTGCCCGGGGAGGAAGGCCACCAAAAGAAGCGACTTGATGAAGGGAGGCACCGTGCTGCATGGGGTGGGGAAGGCCAGCATAAAACTGCTGCAGGAGGAGCAGAAGAAGGTGGCCCAGCTGTGCTGCAGAGAGATGCCCTTCATCTTCTCTCTCTCTGCTCCTCCCAGAGCTCGTAGGCACTCCAGACATGAGCCAGCCCAGGCCCCGCTACGTGGTGGACAGAGCCGCGTACTCCCTCACCCTCTTCGATGAGGAGTTTGAGAAGAAGGATCGCACATACCCAGTGGGAGAGAAGCTTCGCCATGCCTTCAGGTACCATGGCCCAGGGCCCAGCCTCCTCCTTCCTCTGCTCCCCACCCAAGTCCTCCAGCTCCGGGCGTGGCTCCTGCACCAGTATCTCCACAGCGGGGCTTCAGGAAACCCTCAAGTTCAGTGCCTACAAGCTCATCTTCCCTGAGAGCCCCAGGGGGTGTGGAGAGGAGGAACGAGAAGCATCTACAGTCTCAGGAGGGTACAGGGCACCCTGCATCCCTAGACTCCGTCCACCCAAGTCTCTCTTGGGTCCTCACAGGAGGTGCACAAGCTGTAGAATGGAGGGGAGGGGTACTCCTGCCATTTCTCCTCTTTCCGGCCTTCTTCTACTTGGTCCAGAGAATTCCACAGGAGGCTCTAAATTCCTGGGCTCTCCCAAAGGGGATGACCTACCTGAAGGCCCTACTACCTCCAGGCTTTTCCTGCCTTGGATCCCTGGCATGTTGATGGGCAGTGTCTCCCTGCTTCAAAGCAGAGGGCTGCACAAGGTGATTCGGATCCATACCCCAGGGCTTGAGGCCACGTGCTTCGCCCTCCCCGTTCCTACTTTGGGGCCCTCGTCCAGGCCTAGCTGTGGGCTGGCTGGTGCACGCTCACTCCCCTGGGCTAAGAGCTGATTCAGTTACCTGGATTGAGGTTGCTGCCAGTGGCAGAAGTGGAGATGCAGGTGGAACTGGTTCAGGCCAGGGGAATCACCCACTTGGGTTTTACTAAAAGCCCCGGCCCAACCCTGGTTCTCTTGGGAGGTTCCATCTCTGCCCAGTTACAGCCAAGGCCTTGGGTGCCCCAATTCTGGACACCAATACCCACAGCTCTGCTCCTCGGATAGGTGGGCTCGGTCAGTCTTTGTTCCCAAAGAGTTCAAGTCGGGGTTGCATCTGTGCTGGAGCAACGGGGAGGTCTGCTGTGGTCCTCAAAGATGAGGATGATGTGAACCACAAAGGGAGGTGGGAAGCCAACAATTCCCATGATGCATAGGAGACTGCGAACAGGCTTGGCACACAGAAGGTGTCTGGTGAATATCTGTCGATCAATGAGTGCCTGGAAAGCCGACCCCTCCCTCCACCGGGGCACCTCTGAGGCCTCGGTGTGGTTGTTCGGCACCTGCTTCTACCTCTTCTGTCAGACTTTAGATTGCTTGCCTCGCAGACGGCCGAGTTGCAAGTAAGGCTGGACAGGTACTACCACTCGTATGAGGAGTTATGCTTTCCCCAGCCAGCTGTCTACTCGTGAATCTAGTTCTCTCTGCCACACACAACACAGCCTAACAGAGCTCCTGCAGGGCTGCTTCTCTCCCAGGACAAGACATCAAGGATGCATTAAGCGACTCACCAAGCCCATCTCCCCCTCCACCATCCCAGGGATGGGAGAGCCACATGCAAGTCCCAGAGGAGACTGGGCAGCCAGTGATGCCATTCCGCAGGGTGTTTGTTGGGACAGAAAAACCTCCCTGGACTTTCCAGGACACAGAGCGTTATCTGTGTTGGTTTCAGTCTTGGGTGACATCCAAGGGGCCCAGTGTCGGGTAAACTATTGTTGAGCAAGAGCAAAGAGCAGGAATTGGTGCCGGACAGGGAAGCCTAATCAGACCAGGCTAGTGAGTCACCACATGGGCCCTGAGTATTTGAGTTCCTTCAACTGGGAGAAGAAAAGCAGCCCCTTCCGGTCATCAATCCAGCGGCTGTCACCCTTGTTCTGACTGCTCTGGAGTTTCCATGAAAGGGCCTCAAGGTGTTCAACAAACAGGGAAGGGATAGACTCTCCTGGCCCGCAGTGGCCAGGGAATAGTCTCCCATTCTTCCCTCCTCCACAGTGCATTAACCAGCAGAGAACTCCCGCACGGAGGCCGTCACACAAAACAAGGACAGGGAGTCAGCAGAGCCGCACCCTGTGGGGACAACAGAGCCTTCCTTTTGGGGAAAGTTCAAGGAAAAAGGGCAGCAGGCAGCCCCTGGCTCAGACTGACTTTCAATACCAGCTAATCCATTCACTTCTTCATTCTTTTATTCCACAAGTATTTACTAAGCAGCCTCTGTAACAGTGGATGTATACAGTAGGAACAAGAAAGACAGACTTCTCCCACGGTGGGGTTTGCTGTCAGGAGAGACAAAAAGCAAGTTGTTACTGCACAGGATGCAGGCGGAGCTGCAGGAGCCCAGGCCGGGGTGCTTGGGCCCGCATTCGCATGAACAGGAGCCAAAGAAGCCTTTCCCGGAGAGAGGCCATCAGAGCCAGGGGAGGCCCCGACACCTCAAAGGCTGAACCACCATGCGACCCACACCTTGAAGCCAAGCCTGTGGACTTCCTAGACTGCAGCAAGGAGACATCCAGCTGATGTCCAGGGCAAGCTTGGGAGCTGTCCTGAGAAAGTTCCTGCTGCTCCCCTTGGGGGCCCTGGCAGGCAGCTCAGTGTGGGTGCCCAGAATCCTGCCCGAGATCCAAGTGGGTTTCAAATGCACGCATGGACAGGCTATTACCAGCCCTCTCCAACCTGCCCTTTTCCCTGCAGATGCTCCTCAGCTAAGATCAAAACTGTGGTGTTCAAGCTGCTGCCTGTGCTCTCCTGGCTCCCCAAGTATAAGATCAAAGAGTACCTTCTCCCTGACCTGCTTGGCGGGCTCAGTGGGGGATGCATCCAGGTGCCACAAGGTGAGAAGCCCCTCAGTAGGCCTGGCCTGCTATGCCCTCCTAGGAGTCCTCTCCCTACCCCGACCTCATCCCTCTGCAACCCCCATAAGCCAACTGTGCTCTGAGCCTTCACTCTTCGTCACCTGCAGGCATGGCATTCGCTCTGCTGGCCAACCTCCCTGCGGTCAACGGCCTTTACTCCTCCTTCTTCCCCCTCCTGATCTACTTCTTCCTGGGGAGTGTGCACCAGATGGTGCCAGGTAAGGCCGCTCCGCTTTCCAGGCAGGATGGTCTGGACCCTGAGGCTGCATACCATGGGAAGGAGGCTCAGGTTCCACCTGCTTTCTTCCAAAGCTGGGGTGGGTCAGTCTTGGAGAGTCCATCGCTGAGTCGGCCCCAGGTCCTCCGTGACCTTGGAGAAACCACTGAGACTCCGTGGTCGGTTAGCAGGACCTGTTCTAGTTCCTTCCCTGGAAGGAGAGGAGGACTTGGCAAAACAAATACATACACTACTCGGGCTAAATAAATGCAGGAAGCCACCATCTAATGCCGACTGGTCCCAGCAGGCCACTGCCGGACATTTGGAGTTCTCTGGTGCTAAGTGAATAGAGAAAAAGGACCTGTCGCCAGGGCTGCTTTCTGGTGCAGGCTTTGCTTCTACTTCTGAGCTCTCATGTCCAGTGAGATCATTGACGGGTGGGACAAGAGCACCTTAGAAAACATAGGCGGTGGCTAGATGTGATAGATCTGTGTCACGGAGACGGGTGGTACAGACAAGGAAGCCGTCCCTGGGCCTTCTGCTGCTTCCACGGGCATGCTCCAAACCTCTGATTTTTGCTGGCTGTGTGGGACACCACAGGTACCTTTGCCGTTATCAGCATCCTGGTGGGTAACATCTGTCTGCACCTGGCCCCAGAGTCAAAATTCCAGGTCTTCAACAATGCCACCAATGAGAGCTACGTGGACACGGCAGCCATGGAGACAGAGAGGCTGCACGTGTCAGCGACACTCGCCTGCCTGACTGCCATCATCCAGGTGAGGGGGACACCCCAGCCCCTCAAAGCCCTGCCTCACAAGGGCACCAGAAAACCCCGCCTCAAAGCCCATGACGTGATGTCAAATCTGACGCAGGCCCTCCACCTCCTCCCTCTCCCCACCCCCGCCCCGGGGCCAGAAAGGACCTGAAATGTCAGAGTAGTTTCCCACCTGCATCTGGTAGGTCCATACTTAAGTCCAGCAATGGTGATGAAATTGCCCTGAATTTTTTTTTTTTTTTTTGGTACCGGGGATCGAACTTGGGTCCTTGAGCTTGCGCAGCAGGCAGCGAAACCACTGAGCTAAATCCCTGGCCCATGCCCTGAATTTTAAAACCACCGAGGCAGATCTGCTGCCCTAACTCTCTGTCAGCGTCTGCAGAGGCCCCTCCAGCCCGCACCATCCGCCCCCAGCCACGTGGCAGGTGCACAGCCTGCATAGCCTGAGCTGCTACCAAAGAGAGCAAAGGTTCCTAAGTTTTAGGAAGGGGAGCGCAGCAGGCGTAATGTGAGAGCAACAAGCAGCCTCAGGGACGGAACACCTTCCTTTCGTTCATTCATTCAGTTAGTGGTTTTCCTTGTTTTCTTTTGTTTCGTTTTGTTGGTTGTTTCTCTATGCCAGGAACTGGGCTAAGCCCTGAGGATACAAAGATAAGTCAGAAGGGGCCCAGTTCACAAGTTGCTCCTAGCCAGCAGAGGAAGTAGCCATGTCAACAGATAAACTTCTGTGCAGAGATAGGTAGCACAATGGAGCTGGGAACAGAGAGGAGAGAGCCAGGAAGACCTGAAAGAGGAGGTGATGCCGGGCCTCTGAGAGGATGAATAGAATTTACCGGTAGATGAATGAACAGGTGCCAAAGGGAGATCCAGGCAGGGGGAGCTGCACGGAGGCCTAACAGGGTAGAATCTGAGCAGCAAGGAGTGCGCTGAGGCTGCAGGACACAGGGCCAGAAAGAGACCAGCAACCGAGGCAGGGGCCAGACAGTGAAGTCTGGATGGAGTCCCCTGAGCATTGGCTTCCGGTCTAACTGGCAGTGCATAAGGGTCTTCGGGGCTTCAGAGAAGGTGGAGGTGGAGTAGAACCAATGTTGCGACCTGCAGGGACTACAGCGACCCAGCCAGAAGTGACAAGGGCCTAGACCAGGGTGGTGGCTGTGGAGAAGAAGGTGCCAGGGACATTTTGCCAGGAGCATCACAGAGCACGGCGACGGGGCTCGATGTGGGAGGTGAAAGAAGATGACTCCCAAGTTTTTGGTTAGACAGCCAGGTGTGCGGTGGTGCCACTGACCACGACTGGAGGCAGTGAGGGAGAACCAGGCTTGTTTTACAGTTAAGGGGACCAGAGCCAGAGAGGCAAAGTGACAAAGAGACCCACGCCCGACAAGAACTGAGGGCCTGGTAAGGGGCACACAGGCCCCAGGGAAGGGCAGGACAAGGCACAGAGGGCTCATTTCCCCAGAGCTGCTGCTGTCCCGTGCTGCATGGGGCTCGGGCCCAGGCTGGTGTCAGGCAGGTTGCAAAGCAGATGACCCCTCCTGATCCTCCCACCACCCCTTTCTCCCTTCCAGATGGGCCTGGGCTTCATGCAGTTTGGCTTCGTGGCCATCTACCTGTCTGAGTCCTTTATCCGGGGCTTCATGACGGCTGCCGGCCTGCAGATTCTGATCTCGGTGCTCAAGTACATCTTCGGACTGACCATCCCCTCCTACTCAGGCCCAGGGTCCATCGTCCTTGTGAGTCTGGGGCGACACCTGCAAAGGAGGCAGGTGTTGAGCAATCATGGGAGCAGTTAACTAAAGAACCCTCTTGCTGCTCATCCTGAGATGTGCTCAGCAAGGGCTGGCTGAGCTGTTGTTCAGAGGGGATTCTGGGGAGGGGCTTTGGAGGGGCTTCCCACCCTGGCTGGCCATGGGGGTCGAACACGAGCCTCCCGAGCTTGCTGAGGCCACGGTTAATGGCTGCAGAAAAGGAGAGGTTCACAGCATGGGTTCCCTATTCCAGTGCCTCGAGCCCTCCCTGCCTGGAAAGTCCTTCCTTAAGTCTGACCTCCGTCCTTCCTCTCTCAGTTTGTGCTCTTGTAGAGGAAAAGGCAGCAGTCTTGGCCCAGCTCCTGAGGTGCCCTTTGGGAGAGGGTGGTGGCCGCTGCGACGGTGCCCATGGCCTTCGTGTGCCACCAGCATGAGCACCGACGGCGTCTCCTCCCCTGGCGCAGGCACCCAAGGTGGGGCCGTGTGGGAAGAGAGGCCCAGGTCCGTGAGCCTGACGCTCTCTCCACAGACGTTCATTGACATTTGCAAAAACCTTCCGCACACCAACGTCGCCTCGCTCATCTTCGCCCTCATCAGTGGCGTCTTCCTGGTGCTGGTGAAGGAGCTCAACGCTCGCTACATGCACAAGATCCACTTCCCCATCCCCACAGAGGTGGTTGTGGTAAGGACCTCCCAGAGCCAGGACGAGGCCTGAGAGAAGAGGACCTGCTCCAGGCAGGGCCAGGGATGCCCCACCTGCCGCCCCGCCCCTCCGTGGACAGCCAGGGGGACAGGAAGTCCCATTCCAATTCCCCGTGTGGGGCTCTTCCTCCCTTCCTGTTCTCATACTGTCCCCCCCGAAGCTGCCCCAAGGCAGCAGAATGGTAGAATTTGGGGCCCACATAGAAAAGAGAGACTTGGGAGAGACCCCTCGAACTCAGCTTACGGCCCACCCCATTCTGCACTCTGGGATTTGCAGGTGGTGGTGGCGACAGCCGTCTCCGGGAGCTGTAAGATGCCCCAGAAGTATCACATGCAGGTCGTGGGACATATCCAACATGGGTGAGTCCAGGGGGCCCAGTGGCCTGCCCCCCACCAAGGCCCGGCCTCAGATGGAGGTCATCAGAGGCCAGGCATGGAGGCACAACCCTGAAATCCCAGCCACCTGACCAGAAGCTGTGAAGCAGGACTGCAAGTCCGAGACCAGCCTGGGCAACTTAGTAACTTAGTGAGAACTCAAAATTTTTAAAAAGAAAAAAATTTAAAGGGCTGGGGCTATGTCTCAATGTGAAGGCCTGGGTTCAGTCCTCAGTACTGAAAAAAACAGGATGTAGCTCAATTCTTCCTGAGTTCAATCCCCAGTACAATGACAGGAAGAAAGCGAGAGAGGGAGGGTTTAGAAAGTGTATGAAACTGACCACATGTGAATTATCACTGCTACCTATTACCAAGAAGAGCCACACAGCCACCGCATGCTGGTTATGAAGAGTCTGTCTTTCTGCTCCGCTCCCCAGTAAGTCCCCTGCACTGAGGCTGGCAGCCCTCTCTGATCGGCCCTTGCTGGCTCTGTCAAGCTGTCATACACTGGCTCCTGTGAGTCATGCAGAAAGCTATTAGGATCAGCCAACCCTATTAGGATCAGTCAACATGCTGGGCCCCCAGAGAAGAGGGACAGAGTCTGTCCTGCAGAGAAGGAGCAGGCAAAGGAGGAGAGGACCCAGCCCCAGGACCTGTGGTCTGTAAACTCGAGAGTGAGAGTCCAGACAGAATCTGGGCACAGACAAATGAGGCCCTATCACTTAGGGTGCAGCCGGGGTGCTGCAGGAGCCATGGTACCTCCCGTGGGGGCGGCACCACAGGAGACTGGGCGAGTTCAGCCATACCAGGGCCTGGCCCACCGTGGGTCCTGAGGTGACGAAGGATTCAGCTGCCTCTGTCTCCTCACATCCCTGGGCCTGCCTCCTTTCTGGCTCTTCGGCAGGTTCCCCACTCCGGTGTCGCCCACGGTTTCACAGTGGAAGGACATGATTGGCACAGCCTTCTCCCTGGCCATCGTGGGCTATGTCATCAACCTGGCTATGGGTCGAACCCTGGCTGGCAAGCACGGCTACGATGTGGATTCTAACCAGGTAGCTCGGCCACCCTTGGGGGACAGGTGGAGGGGGACCCACAGAAGCCACGCAAGGATTCCTTGGGGCACGGAGATGAGGCAGCAGGGCCGGGGGGCTCTCGCCCCAACAGGCTGCGTTCCCCTTGACTGCCAGTGTGTGGCTTTACAGCACAGGGTCGCTCTCAAGCTCCCAAGCCCTAGGCTCAGGATCCAGCCCGCACGGCTGGCTGGCGACCTGGCGACGTTTGGTCCCCGCTCCCCCACCAACCCAGCCCCTCTCCCCACAGGAGATGATCGCCCTGGGCTGCAGCAACTTCTTCGGCTCCTTCTTTAAAATCCACGTCATTTGCTGTGCACTCTCCGTCACCCTGGCCGTGGATGCAGCTGGAGGGAGATCCCAGGTGAGCTGCGCGCTGGGGAGTGGTGCAGGGTCGCTAACAACTGTCCCGGGGAGGCCCAGGGAGGCCAGGCTCCGCAGTCCAGGCCAGCCTTCCTGGCTCTCCTCTTCCTGCCTCACCTCCACGCCACCAAAGGCTCCAGGGGGAACCAGCCAACAGCTAGACTCCCCTGCTCCCAACTCTTTCTCCGAACAGATGGCAAGCCTGTGCGTGTCTCTGGTGGTGATGATCACCATGCTGGTCCTGGGGTCCTATCTGTACCCTCTCCCCAAGGTAAGAGCCCCACTGGAAGCAGCCCTCCCTAGGAGTTGGGAAGGGGACACCCCAGGTGACACCAAGCAATGCTCTGATCCTCCAGTCTGTGCTGGGAGCCCTGATAGCTGTCAACCTCAAGAACTCCCTCAAACAGCTCGCCGACCCCTACTACCTGTGGAGGAAAAGCAAGCTGGACTGTGTAGGTACTGGGCAGCCTCCGGGCACCTCCTCCAAACCCACACACTGGGCTAAGGCTGAGCCCCCTGGTCGCTGCTCTCTCGTTAGCGTAGTCTAGAGGTGAGGAGTTCAGGGTTTGCAGGAGGCGTCCTGGGTTCAAATCTTAACCCAGCCATTCAGTGGCTCTGCAGCAATCACCTTATCGCTACCCGGAGGGTGGCTTTGAAATGAGACGATATTGGTTACACCCTTTCATGAAATAAGTACCATTTCCCTCTGTGAATTAGGAAACCAGGGCTCCCACAGCAAGTAAGAGAGCCCAACTCTGAACCCTGGTGTGTCTGGTTCAAGGTGCATGCTCTAATTACGTCCATGCTGCCTCCCTGTGCATGCTGGTGTCTCAGGGAGGGGCTAAGCATGTGGAGCACTTGCCTAGCATGTGTGAAGCCCTGGGTTCCATCCCAGTACCACCAAGGAAATAGAGAGGGAAAGAAAGAGGGAGGGAGGGGAGGAGAGATCAGGCAGCCACCCCCAGTCTAAGGGAAACAGGCAAGTATAACCAAACCCCAAATATGTAAATCATTGCAAAAATGCACTGAAAAGGAGAGGCTAGATCTGAGAATGTGCTAGCAGAGTGACCTTGTTTAATCCCGGAAGTCTTCCTGAAAGAGGTGGTTTTTCTCCCCAAGCCTGCTCTGACACCTCTCTCCTCACAGTGTGTCTGGGTGGTGAGCTTCCTCTCCTCCTTCTTCCTGAGCCTGCCCTATGGAGTGGCCGTGGGTGTTGCCTTCTCCATCCTGGTTGTGGTCTTCCAGACCCAGTTGTAAGTAGCAGTCTCCTCCCTTCCCATGCACAGCACTGGGGTGGCCAGGCCAGCTTGCCAAGGGTTCCCATGCCAAGGTTGTGCCCTCGACCTTATAGGCCTGGCACTGGAGGTGCTGCCAGGCCTGGGAGAATCTGGCCCGGATAGGATGGGCCAAACTGTCTGACTTCCTGTATCCTCAGCCACGCAGGAGGCCAGCACAGACTGGAAGGCCTGAGGGGTACAGAGAGAGTAGAGGAAGAGCTGATGGGTGAGACCCAGCATACTTCCAGAAGTGCTGCCCCAACTGCAGACCCAGTGAGACCACCCTAGGACAGCACCAGGGCAGAGGACAGACGCTGTGCTCTTTCTAAAATGGTTTCAGTAGTAAAAGCCAACCGCACCAGAGAGAAAGGGGCTGGACTGGCAGGAAGGATGCTGAAGCTAAAGACTCCTTTTCTTCCCTTCTTGAGAACTTAGAACCAGGAAGTGGTGACTTCGGGGCCACTTAAGTTTGTCACCTTCCCTGAGGAGTCGGGGAGCAGCACCAAGGGCCTGCCTGTCCTCCCCTCGTGACAGTCTAACCGCAGGCCGCTGGGCACGCCTCCAGTGCAGAAAGGCGAACACAAGCCCAGGGCGCAGGTCCTACACTGGCTCTGTCCAGAATCCTTCCAGGCCCACCTGACCCCCTCATCCTCACGTTTTTCATTTCCTCTTCATCTAGTCGAAACGGCTATGCTCTGGCTCAGGTCATAGACACTGACATCTATGTGAACCCCAAGACATACAGTAGGGTAGGTAACCCACGAGCATGTCACCTCCTCTTGCAGTCCCCCCACCCTAAGGAGAAGTGTTTTTGAAATAAAAACAACAGAGACATTTCTGCAACCTGAGCTCAGTCTGCGTGTCACAGGTCCAGGAAATTGAGGGGATTAAAATCGTCACTTACTGCTCTCCTATCTACTTTGCCAATTCAGAGATCTTCAGGCAAAAGGTCATTGCTAAGGTAAGGCTTTGGTGACCAGAAAGGCTCAAGAAGGAGTGGCCAGAAGATGGAAGCAGAAAGGGGCTTGGAGCTAAGAGCAGGCCACCCCCACAAGGGTGGAGGTCAAAACTGCTGTTGGTTCTCCCCCGACAGACCGGTATGGACCCCCAGAAAGTATTACTTGCCAAGCAAAAACACCTCCGGAGGCAGGAGAAGAGGACGATGCCCACACAGCAGAGGAAATTTCTCTTCATGAAAAGCAAGGTGAACAGAGGCCCCCGTTTCTGATTTTGCCCCTTGCACCCCACCTTCAGTACCCCAAGTGGAAAAGACAGGAAGTCTCCGAGCGCTGCCAGGCAATCTTCAAGGGGCTGTCAGCTCCCAGGGGAACCACCGCACTCCCATGTTATGGCAAAGATAGGCTATTGCCCAGGGACTTATTAACAAGCCTGGAGGGGGCACAGCTGTGAACTTCCGGGGTGCCCAGCCAATCCAGAGTAGCAGCGCTGGGGCGGAAGTAGGAGCTAGGGAGAAGCACTCAGACGTGGATACATGCAGAAGGGAGCTCAGCTGTCCCCAAAGGAACTTCCTCCCAGGGCACCGTGGGCCAAGACTTTGGGGCCCCTGTGGAAAGGTCCTCTGATGTCGGGGATGTGGGAGACCAAGCTCACAGGCCCACAGGAAGGGAGTTTGGGGGGCTCTCCGTGGGGTGTTCAGGGCCCATGTTCACACCTCCAAGCTGCGTGACCCTCTTCGACCTGTCCCCTCCCGCTGCTGCTTCAGCCGCAGCGAAGCCTGACTCAGTTCCGTGGTCCCTGACTCAGCCCCCACCCTGACCGCCACCCCCAGACGGTCTCCCTGCAGGAGCTGCAGCAGGACTTTGAGAACACCACCCCTACTGACCCCAACAACAACCAGACGCTGGCCAACGGTGCCAGCGTATCCTACATCACCTTCAGCCCCGACACCTCCTCGGCTGCCCCAAGTGAGCCGGTGACCTCTGCAGAGCCCAAACCCAGGGACACTCTGACCAGCATCCCACCCTTTGTCACCTTCCACACCCTCATTCTGGACATGAGTGGTGTCAGCTTTGTGGACCTGATGGGCATCAAAGCCCTGGCCAAGGTGAGGCCCTAACAGGAGGGTGTGCATACTTCCGTCTCCCACACTCCTGTTCCAGGGAGGCTCCGTCTCAGCAAGCCGGCCCAGCCCCTGATGAGACTGGGCAGATGCTCTCCAGGGAGCAGGCCCATGCTGGGGAGTCCCTGCAGGGGCGATCCCAAGTGCCCTCTCAGGCCACCAGGAGTCAATCCGCCAGGCCTCCGAAGAGACCTGTTAGCCACAGGTTCATGGTCTGCGCCTGCCTAGGGGAGAAGAAGCAATGAGATCAGTGCCCGACCTCAGGACACTGTGAATGCATGTACTCGTCTGCTGACTTTTCAGTGGGCCTCCGATGGCTGGGGCTCAGATGGAGGTGCAGTCACTGGGGCAGAGGAGGCCCTGGGCCCAGCCTGGAGCCTCTGCCTACTTCCCCAAGCCTGGACCTGGAGTCCAGGTCTTGGCTGAAGGCCTGGGCTCACTGAGCCTCCACCCTGTCCTTCGGCTTCTGCCTGAAGCCACAAGGTTGGGAAAGAGACAGAGGTGGGAATCAAGCTACTGAAAAAGAAGATCTGGTCCCATAAGGCAGGCCGTGGTGACTTTAAGTGCCCTCCGTGTTGGCAAAGACCCATTTCCATCCCACTTTCCAAAAGCGCCTTCGGCCAACACTCCAGAGAGAAGTGCTATGTTCAGCTGCTATTTTTGTCTTTGGCATCCAGGTCCCTTGGGGTTGCTTACTTGTTGGCTTCCTCTCTGAAATGCATTTGGGACTCACTTTTCAGACCCACTCAGAACATTCCTTTCCTTTTGTCTCCCACCCTCAACCTCCTCCAACACTTCCAGTTGAGCTCCACCTATGGGAAGATTGGAGTCAAGGTCTTCTTGGTGAACATCCATGGTAAGGAAAGGCAACGCGAAGGGCCTGAGAAGCTGGTGAGGGAGGCGCTGTGGGGCCAGTTGGTGGGGCACTGGTAAGAGATGAGAGCACTCTAATATTCCCCCAAACGTGTGCGTAGGAGTAAGAACTTCAGATCCAAGTCAAAAGAGACTGGCCAGAGGCAGGGGTGGAGGCGCACGCCTCGGATCCCAGCACTCTGGGGAGCTGAGGCAGGACAATGTAAAGCTTGAGCTCAGGCTGGGTAACTTAGCGATTTAGCAAGACCCTGTCTCAAAATAAACAGTAGAAGGAGTGGGGTGTAGCTCAGTGCAAAGACCCTGGATTCAACCCCCAGTGCTGAAAGATGAGGGGGGGAGCACAGATGGTATAAACATCCTAGGGGCCTCAGTAACAGTCAGGGCCGTGGAGCTGAGTGAGGACAGCCAGGGTTGTAATCTGCCCCTGACTTGTTGTGTATCCTGGGCCAAGTCACTTTATCTGTGTAGGGACCCATTTCCACCTGTGTAAAGTACAGGGTTGGCTGCCTGTGAATGGGGACCCCCTCCCGTCAGCAGGCCCAGGAACTGATGCAAACAAGTGCACGCCCTCACCTCCCTGGGCACACGGAGCTGCAGTCTCCCACGCACGCGGCCGCAGAGCAGTGGACATTCACGCGTTAGCACGGAGGCCAAGGACAGGGTGTGGAAAGGCAGCAAGTGCACACCACTTGCGCACCCAGGCACTGGGAGGGTTAGGGGGTCCAGCAGGGCTCTGCAGAGGCCCCGCTCAGAGAGGAAGAAACAGCCACGACCCGCTGGGGTGCGCCCGGTTCGCATCAGCAGATCCCTTGCCCGCTCCCAGTCGCTCCCTCAGGAAACCACTCTCGAACATGATGAGTAAGGGGTCTGCCACACACCGGGAGTCGCGGGAAAGACCCAAGTAAAGGAGAGGAAGGATGGGCCTTAGGAGAGGGAACGGGCAGCAGCCTCCTGGGGATGCGTAGGCCTGTCCTTCCGGAACCGCGGCGGAGTCCAACCCCTAAAACAAACCGCTGCTGCTGGTGGAAATTTCAGCATCTTCAAGCTCATGTTGCCCTCTGCTGTCCAGGACTGATATTGCAGCGTTGAAGCCAACGTCAGGGCCCTCGAACCCCCTGGGACCCCCTGGGATCCCCTCGGACCCCCTGGGACCCCCAGACCTCTGTGTTCCTTTCTCCCCGCCCTGGCCGCCCTGCCCCCGCTCCAGCCCCTTCAGCACCAGTCTGCAGGGCCGATCTTTCTGAGCGTGATCTTGCGTCCTTCCAGCCCAGGTGTACAATGACATCAGCCACGGAGGCGTCTTCGAGGGTGGCTGTGTACAGCGCGACCACGTCTTCCCCAGCATACACGACGCGGTCCTCTTTGCCCGCGAAAATGCCCGAGAAGCAGTCCCAGCACCCAGCGCCCAAGGGGTAAGTAAGGTCCCGCCCGTAGCGAACCCTGGGCTCCAGGCCACCGCCATGGCCGACCAAGGAGCATTAGAAGGTTCAGGTTCCAACCCCAGTTCTGCCAACCTACTTTTCTGAATCCCAGTGTCCTTATCTGTAGAATGAGATCATCAACTACCATTACCAACTTCACAGAGCTTTCTTGGTTTCTTTTTTTTAAAGGATTAAATGATAACTATATATTTTATGTCACTTAAAAACTATGTGTGTATTATTTTTAAAATCCTTTTGTCACTATTAACTCCCTGATTGAACCAACATACAAAGGCTAGCGTGTTATGCCCTACAACCTGGCATTGCTCATCCACAGCCTCCTGCCTTTTTTCTAAAAGGGCCTAGCCAGGTGTGGTGCTGCACACCTGTAATCCCAGCACTTAGGAGGCTGAGGCAGGAGGGTTTCTGGGAATTTGAGGCCAGCCTGGGCTATATAGTGAGTTCAAGGACAGCCTGAACTACATACCATATTCTGTTTCAAAAACCAAAAATAGATAGATAGATAGATAGATAGATAGATAGATAGATAGATAGATGATAGACAGACAGACAGACAGACCACACTTAGGGAGGGGAAGGGAGTGACCCTGCCAGTTTCAGTTCAGCAGGCCTTGGAGACCTCAAGCTGGCAATGCACAGAGAGGCTGGGTCTGAGCTTGGTCTCAGCCTCTGGACACTTCATTTCCTAGCTCAGTAAGTGGCATGCGAATGGGGTACAAATAACACTGTGTAGGATTCTGGAAAGCTGCGGAGTCAGAGAAAAGGCCACTCAAGCGGGGTCTTTGCACCAGTCCCACAGTTGCCCTAACCGCAGGTCCCTTCCCAGCCCGCCCCTGCCCTTGGCCTCCCTAGACTCCATGCCCCCCACCTGGGCCTCCCCTGCCCTCTCTAGGTCATCAGAGACTTTTCTGGCCTGAGAGCAATGCTTTGCTCTTTGCCATAAGAGAGACTGGTGAAGGTGACGCCATCTATTCCCAGAGCTGACAGCCTTCCCGGGACAGCTCGGGGCCACCCTGGCTCCCGCCCTCCCCACTTAGAGGGAAACTTAGAGGGCTGGGAGGCGGGGAGGGACAGGCTCTCCCTCCACAACCAAACAGGGAGATTCTCGTGAATCTCACTGTTCTTATCGCGTCAATAATGTCCAGTTGTTATGGTTTCTCTGTATCCTGCATTGCTTGTATGTCTGTAGGTCATTTACATTAGATGTCTTCTGTATTTACCCATTACGGACTACATTCCTAGACATGTAAATCACACGTGCGTGCACACACATGCACACACACAGCCCTTTTCAATGCCACAGTAGGGGAGAAAGCCGGCTCTCGCAGACTTGCAGAGAGGGAGGGAACTGGCCACGCTCGGGCACCTGCAGTCACCTTGTAAGCTAAGGAGGGCAGCCTCGGCACACACCTGCCTGGTGCTCTGTTCACCGCTGTACTGGGGGAGGCAGGCGAGGGAGAGGGCAAGAGGCGAGTTATGTGGGAGGCACAGCACCCACCCAGAGCCGGCCTGTGTCCTTCCTGCGGCTGTGTTGTCACTGGGCTCATCTGCACCTGCTTCCCTCCATCCAGGCCCTGGAGGTCACCGAGCTCTCCCTGTGCAACTCGGAGGACAACTCTGGCTACTGGGACTTAGAGCAGGTGAGCAGGGAGACGAGGTGGAGGGGCCAGGACGGGGACCCTGCAGCCCAGGGCTGGCTGGGCTCTCTCACCCCAGCCGCAGCCAGTCATCTGCAGCAGCAAAGCTGCATCCTCGCCCTTCTCTGAACAGCAGATCCTCATTCTTCCCACCGCCTGAAGGCAGCCTAGGAAAGGGAGTCTGGGTGGAATCCCAGAGCGCCTTAGCCACTCTTAACCTGGAAGTCTTGGGGGAGCCACAGAACCCAAGGAGCCCCTGTTGTTACCATCTGTAAATCAGGGAAATGCGGTAATGCTTGTCCCCCACAAGGTTAACGGGGCAGGGGCTCGTGTGTCCTTTCATTACAAAGAGGTATTTATGGGGTGCCTGTTCCTTGCCTGACACAGCTGCTCCCACAACCCTGCCCCTTGGGAGAATCAGATGGATTCTCGGGTGTATTATTGTTGCAATTCTAGTGTACACTGTTATTTTTGCAAGTGGACAGCCCTTAAGAACTAAAGCCTATGTTGATATGAAGGGTTACTAGCCCCACAAGGCCCATGGAAATTACCACTAACTCCAACCTCCTGAATTTAAAAAAAACAAAACAAACAGATGACTAGGTTTAGAGAAATCTGGCTTTGAGCCCATTAAACATAACACCTGTCTCTTTCCATTCATTTTGAGTTTGGGCTCCATGGAACTCTGAATACATCTCAGAGTGCCAATGGGAGAGGAGAGAGTCGGAAACAGCCAGCACCATGGAGATCTGACAGAATAGTTTCTGTGTCTCCTTGGAATCTCCAACACATTCCCATAAAAAGCCTGGGTAGGACTGAAATACTGGCTTATCAAAGTGAGAAAAAATTCTCAGCTTCTCTAGTCTCAACCCTCATTTTACCTAGTAAAGTGAAGCTGAAGTACTAGGAAGGACTCGTGACATGTGGAAGGTCACACAGGACACAAGGGCAATGCACAAGTGGATTCTAGCACCTTCGCCTGTCGTCATGGCACCAGTTCCCCTTGGGCTGGCCTTGCGTCTCCCCTGTACACACACACACACACACACACACACACACACACACACACACACACTCAATGCATCGCTTGGCTGAGAGCCACATTATCCCCTCCAGCCCCTACAGGTCTGACTCTTTCCCTTCCTCTCCCCCTTCCTTCCTGTGGCCCTGCAGGAGATGTTCGGGACCATGTTTCACACAGAGACCCTGACTGCCCTGTGAGGCCCGCTGGTCCCATGCTGCCTCCAGAGCACCTGGCACTGGGGATTCCATGGAGGAAATCCCAGGTGGCAGGGAGTGATGGGGGAGGAGACTTGTGCACCAGGACCTGGCTCCTCTCTCGCCTCCTCCCTGGATGGGAAGAGCTTCCTTCTGCTGGGCTGAGAGTCGGGTGGACTTACCTCTTCACCCCTCCCTAGCCTCTGGCCCCTCCACGGCACCCACCCATGCCCTGCCCCATGCAGCTGGTGCATGTTTTGACTTCTGAACTTCAAGAGTGACCCAAGGGCAGGAGGACAAGGACAACTGCACTGACCTGGTGTGCGAGCTTGGCAAGGGTCCTGGGGCCTGCAGTGCTTGGTGGCAGAGGATTCCTGCTGTGACAGGACACAGGGATACCACAGCTTGTCCCCTCCACGCCCGGCAGCTCCACACCGGGGGCCATGTGATTCCACAGCCTAGGAGCTTCTGTCGCAGTGCCCACATCCCTTCTTCCTGTGAAGGCTGCCAAGATGGCCGCTGCTGCTCAGCACTCCAAACTCCAGTCTGAGCGTCGGTGAGGCCCCTCACAACACCAGAACTTCCTCCTGGGGGCGGCCCACTGAGGGACTCCCTGGGCCTCCTGAAGCACCATTTGCTTCCCCCAAGAGGCTGCTGCCTTCTGCTTGAGACTGAGTAGGAGCCCAAGAAAGGGGGTAGGCAGCTAGTAGAATCCTCTGACAACCTGGCAACAGATACTAGTGATTCTGCACAAAGGCTTTTGGGACTCCTCTTTGTGCCAGAGATTGGGGGGGTGCGGTGCTAGTGCCAACCCAGGCCAAACTGGAGGGACTTGGGTCTCATGGTTCCCCTGACCTCAAGGCCCATTGGGAAAATACCTCCACTCGGATGTCTGCCTTGTCCTTCTTTACTTGGCAAAGAGCCAATCATTTTAACTCTCCTTTATCAGCCTGGATACTGGAGTCACCATAGGGTCCTCCTGCCAGGCAAGGGATGGGGTCTCACAGGTCAGCTGCACCCCTCAGAGGTGGAAAGGAGCAGGTCCAGATGGGTCTTTCTCCACAGGATGTCCTTAACAACCCCAGGACCTGAGGCCATCTTCCTCCGGGAAAGATGAAAGTTGGGGTTCAATCCTCCGCATATACAGGGAGGTACATCTAGAGGAACCTCTATATGGATATAGAGAGGAACCCTACTGTTGGCTTGAAAATAAATAGGTTCCGTGTGCAAGTGTTTTGTAAAAGTTCCATGAAAGAGCACAGAAAATCTTCTGGCTTCTCCTCACTGCTTCTCCTCACTGCTTCTCCCGAGTTCCCTGTCCCAACAGGTTGGGCTGGCCCAGCCTGGGCAAACATCCCAGTCCCTAACTTCAGCCTGATCTGCATTGTATGTCTGTATGTTGAGCGAGCTGATCGGCTAGCAAGTCTTCCTAGAGTTAAAGGAGAGGGTGCTGGCACAGCGCCCACGCATTCTTGGCCCAGAGGCGCTGCTTCTCAGTGAATTCATTATGCCATCTGTTTGCCAATGGAACCCAAAACTTGGAAGGCAGAAGACAATGTTATCTGGGATTCACCGTGCCCAGCACTCGAAGTGCCAAATTCCAGGAGGACAAGAACCTTAGCCAATGACAACCCACCCTCCCCTACTCCACCTCCTCCAAAGTGCAGCTCAGGCCCAGGAGGTAGAGGAAGGTCAGTCTCAGGACTGCTCAAGTCAGAATCCCCCTTTGAACCAAGTGTCTAGATCCCAGGGGGACTTGGAGAAGTGACCATTAATGCCAGGCCAGCCTGAGGACTGAAGGGGATTGCTGACTTACAGTGGCCCAGAGTTGAGGCTCCAGGAATGATCTGTGACATATCAGGACAATAACCACTCCCAGTACCCCCTCAGCGGGCAGGGGAAGACACAGAAGCAACTTCGCAGTCCAGATATTTTGGAAAGAACACAAATGTCACACCGACCACTTTTCTGACATGACTGAGGCAAAGGTAGCAAAATAACCCAGAATTTCAATCCTTTTTAATGTTCTTACTGATGCTGACCTGTGATGATACGATTCCCAGGGAGGACTGGGAAGCTTGTCTCTTGAGATATTTGTGTAATTTATTTAATTTAAGTGTCATTCTCTTTTCATTCATTTTGGTAATAAAGTGGTTTTGAAATGTGAACAAGTACACCTTTGGGTGGTTCAACAGAGGGGCAAACAAGTCACTTCCAGGGAACGTCTGGCTTGGCTTTGCACCATCCTGAGATGAAACAAGGACCTGAGATTTCCTCATGGGTCTCCTAGCACCTCTCCAGTTTCTGGCTTTGCACTCCGGTGGAGAAGCAATTTTTCATGACCCAGCTAGAATGTGGAGATCAGGGAGAGAAGAGTGGACTAAAGGATTCACATACCCAGAACCAGCTCTGAGAGCCAACTCTGGGCTTTGGACTATGAAGGGCCAGAGGTGTGATCAAAATGATCAGTAAATGTTTATGTGAATAACAGTAAAAGACACATTGCTATTAATCTCCCTCAAAATATTTCCCCTTGTTTCAAATACTTATCCCATCATTCTTGCCAGTTTCTGAAGCAGTTCTGGAAGTCCTCTTTCATGAGTGTCTTTGTGATAAAAATATATATATATACAGTGAGTGCTACTGAGTGCCGTTCAATGGAAAGGCAGCAAGTCCTCACCCACCTTATTCACCAGGCTGGCACCGTGCAACTTCTGGTTCCTCCTCAAAGTCAAAATGACCATGAAAAGTAACTGATTCAAATTGATTTAAGACACTGAGGCAGCCATGACAGCACAACTAAAGACACCCTGGAAGGAGGACTTCCAGAACTGCTTCAGAAAGTGGCAGGAGGATGTGAGAGCGATCTGGCTGTGACATCTGTCACCCCATCAATCTGCAGGCTGATTTGGCTGATCTGGCTGCTTAGGTGAGTGTCCCTTTCCTCCCTCAGCGCTCCATGCTCGCCCCTCCCGGAGCTGTCCACTCAAAGACGACCACCCCGGATAGAGGAGGACCGTTGTTTCCTCAGTCAAGGGTATAGGAATAGCTGCTCTCCCCTGCTAGAACCTCCAAACAAGCCCTCAAATAAGTGGCGAGTGGGCCGGGGTTTTAGCTCAGTGGTGCCGCCACATGCCTTGTAAGCACAAGGACCAGAGTTTGATCCCCAGTACCAAAAAAAAAAAAGTGGCAAGAATGATAGGATAAGTGAGCTCAAAGCAAGGGAGAGGTTTTTTGTGTGTTTTGTTTTAATCTTAAAACAACAGAAATTTATTTTCATGGTAATGGAAGTCAGTAGTTCAAAATCAGTTTTCACTGTATTGAAATCCAGGGTTAGTAGGGCCACACCCTCTGGAGAACGTCCAGAGAATCCAGGTCTTGATTCTTCTACCTTCTGGTGGCTGCAAGCATTCTTTGGCTTGTGGCTCCATTCTTCAGGACCATCATCTTCAAACCACTCTTTACTCCATCTGCAGATCATTTCCTCCATTTGACTTCAAACCTACCTCCCTCTTGCATTGAGAACACCCCTGGAAAATCTCTTTTCAGACTTGACTTTCTTTAGCGGGTGACACTCACTCTCCCCTTCCTCTGGCTCCGGTTTAGCTCTCAAAGGACTGAGTGCTGCCCCAGGCTCAATCACTACACTCCCAAGTGGCTCCACAGAGCCTGTATCCACCCCCCCACTTCCATCATACTGACCACCTCATCCTCCCAAGGCAACTGGCTGGAGGACCCAAGGATCCCTTTCTGAACAAGTCCCCACTCCTTCGTTTCTCTCCTTCTTGCTCCTAGACAAACTGTTCTCCTTCTCCTTTTTGGAGCCGGCTACACTGTGTGACGCCTTAGCCACCATCTCCAAGCCCTTGGAAGCAATAGCAGCAAGCAGGCCTCCTGCACTGGCACCATCTCCTGAGCACCCCTGCACCTCTTTCTTGCTAGCTTCCCCCTCGCTTGGAGTGTACAAGGAAGTCCCTGGAGTAGGTTTGCTAGTGTCTTTGCCATTCATTCCTTTTGAATTTTGATTTGCTTTCCTTCCCTTGAGGACCTGGCACTGGGGTCACAAACTTGATGTTGTCTGGTAGTGGGGCCACAGCCCTAGGAGCTGGTATCCCCACCTCCTTTGAGCCTGACATTTCCAGTTTCTGCTGGTCCTTTTCCAGATTGGCGTCCAGGTCAATGATGAGATTCCCTACTCCAATGTCCCATTCATCCCCACTGTCATGTGTCTCAACTGGGTTTGCATCTACTCCTTTCCCTCCAGAGGCGCCACTGCTCAAGGACATCTTAGAGTCAACGTCCACCTCAAGATTCAAGGCTCTTCCTTGCCCCAGCTTTCCTATTTTCAGCTTTAGCTATGTTCTCAGACCTGCCACATTGGTCAGTACATGCCCAGTGGACGACATCATTGCTGTTCTCTGGTGAAGAGAGTCCTTCACTGATGCTTGGTGGACCCAGAACCTGCCAATCAGCATCATCTATCTTCATTTTGTTTGTCACAGCCAACTTGCGCAGCTGGTCCTGGGAGCCGCCACCACCCAGGGAGAGATATTCTAAGGGGCATTAATAGCAATGTGTCTTTTACTATAATTTTTAAAATTTAAACATTAATTGTATTTTTCAATCACATCTCATGTAGGGAACAGGGGAAGGGGACGTTACCAGAACCTCTGTAGTAAGTCCTAGTCTCCTGTGACCCACAGCAGCACACAGCAAATTACAGGAAAGGCAGAAAAATGAGACTGAGAAGAAGCTGAGCTTTGGGTTTGATCAGTGCTGCTCTGAGCACCAAAGATAAAGACCCCCTAGCTTGCAGCACCTTTTATTCAGTACATGGGGAAACAGATGTAACAAGTGAAATGCAGAGTTCAGTACTTCAAGTTGGGATAAACAAGGTGTAACAAAAGACTGGGGTGGGGGAATCTAAGAACAATGAGGAACTGTGCAGATGAAGATTTGGTTCCTCCCTGGCCTCTCCCGCAGGTGTGGCCTTGCCCTGGAGCATCATAGCATTGTGGGATCACTGAGGTCTCAGTTGTGACCCGAGGCCAAAATGCAATTATGTCTGGAAGGCCGTAGCTGGCCTGTAGGCCCGAGAACTAGGCCTACTCAAATGATTTTTCCCTAGAATTATGTAGCATTGCTCCTCACAATCTCATATTAAGGAAGTCAAATCCCCAACCTCTTGTATGCATACACTTTACTTGTCAATTCTCCTGCATTCATAAGATGTTTGTTATGGGTCTGTTATGGTTTCCATCTACATTGCCCCCAAAAGTCTCATGTATTCAGGGTGAGACTTTTGAAAGGTGATTGGATCATGGGGGTGCTGTGCTTGCTCATCAGGGAATTAATAATTTCATAGTTAACTGCTGTTGGGAGGTGGGGCCTGGTCAGAAGAGGTGGGTCACTGGGGGCGTGATCTGGAAGGGTGTATTCTGGTTCCCAGCTCCTCCCTTCTCTTGCTGGTTCCTGGCTGCCATGGGTTGAGCACCTTTCCTCTGCCATCCCCTTATGCCATGCCATTTCAGCCTTGGAGTCAACCAACCACAGACTGAACCCTTTGAAACTATGAGCCAAAGCAAACCTGTCTTCCTTTCTTTTGTTTTTTTTTTTTTTGGTACCAGGGATCAAACTCGGGACTTTGTGCTTGCGAGGCAGGTGCCGGAACCAAACCTGTCTTCCTTTAAAATGTGGGTGTCAGGTACTTTGTCCCAGCGATGGGAAAGTGACTCATACAGGGTCAACATCATCAATACTCAGCAAAGACTAGAATTCTCAGTCTGGGAGAGCACATGATCTAATCCCACCCCACCTCCTGTTTGTGAGTGATCTCAAGGAGAGTGAGGCCATAGGATTCGAGTGCCCAACAAGCTAGACTGACTCCTAGCTTTGCTTACTCACAGTAAAAAGGGAAGGAGATAAGAAGGATCAGAAAAAGAAAGCATAAAAGTGTGAGGAAGGCAGAAATAGAATGAAGTGGAAAGAGATGACCAGAGAAAAAGCAAAGAGAGAAAGCAGATGAACGGTGAGCAAAATAGACACGTGGGAATGAAGAGATGAAGAGAACTAGAAGAAAGAAAAATGGGGCAGGAGAAGGAAGATATATTGCACAGGCAGAAAAGACAGTGAGCTCCAAATGACACATAATTATGAACTGATCTTGCTTTATCCTCCTGTTCAGCTGGAATGTGGGATTTGGACTGATTCCCGGTTAACATCCTTCCCATTTGAGTTTTAGATATTTGTTATTGATGCTATCTTAGCCTGAATCCTTCTAGAAGCAGAATCTGAGGCCCAAGTCTGTGCACGGGTTATTTAGAAGTGATCGAACAGAGCAGGAGTGACAAGCAGGAGGTGTGAAAAGAGGAAAGGGAGAAGCCAACATGGCGATGAGAAATAGAGGGAGCCATGGCAGAGCACAACTAGCTGTCCTGGAGAAACACTCAACCGTCACTCCCATCTTCCATTAGTCAAGAGCTGGGTATTAACTCTCCAGGAGTTACAGGTTGCAAGGACATAAGTGCAGAGAAGTCCCCATGGTGTCCCACGTGCAGCAGGGAAGCCTCGGTAGGAAAGAAGAGGCACCACAAGGCTTCAGGGAGGGACTGGCAGGTAGGGCAGCTCCAAACGCCAGCCTCAGCAGCGGCTCAGTAGGGATCACACATAAGGGACATCAAATTCAAATGCATTTTAAATTTCTCATCTTTTTTTTTTTCTTAAAAGATATTTTTTGTTCAATTCTTTTGTAGAAACATTGGTCACCATTTAACACACAGCAGCAACAAAATGCAGCCAGTATACATGCATCAGCAAGTCAATAAACGGTAATACATGGACAACACGAATTTCAAGCAGTACTAAAGTGGTAGGAATAGCAAATATGAGAAACAAGGAGTTCCAGTTTCAGTCTGAAATAAGATTTTTTGTGTAAGTAACATGAAACAATGGCTACAGATCATTCGCCGAAAAAGAACCATTCTTCAGAAATCGCTTATGCAGAGCACCATATTAGAGCAGGACAAGATCCTGAAAAATGTACACCTCCAGTTAATGACAGAAGGGCTTCTTTTGAAAATCAATTCTCTATGATTCAAATTTTTTATTGTGACTGTAAAGTAAAGTATCTTACAGTATGAAGGTTCCATAGTCCATATTTTGGCAACTTAAATAATTCTGCAGATTTTCAATTAAACTGACAGATTCTGATAACCATTCTGTAAATAATACAAATTCCATTAATAGTAGAACTGGATTATTTTTAAGAATAAAAATAGAAAACAAAAGTTCTTTCTAAACTTATAGGCCAAGTTTCTGGATATGAGACTTAAGAAGTTAAGCACCAAAAGCTAAATTTCTCATCTTTTAAGACCCATTTTTGCCTAGATGGTATAACTACAATATGGTCTTAGTGGGGTAGAGTCAAGAACTTCCATGAGATGGCTATATTGCCACCCCAAACTGGAACGGGGTATGTTGAAGGCCACGAATCTCTGAACCTGTTCAAGAGGAACATGTTCAACACACCCCACAGGTGCTGTCAAAGGAGACCTGCTCCAGAGGGCAGATCTTACCGGTGATGCGAAGGCTTCCTGGCCCTCAGGCCCTAAAGGGCATAACATTTTTCAAAAGAAGGTAAGCCAGCTGTGGAGGCACACTCCTGTGATCACAGCACTCTAGGAGGCTGAGGCAGGAGGATAGCAAATTTAAGCCGGACCTGGACAATTTAATGAGATCCAGTTGAAAGGGCCAGGGATATAGCTCACTGCAAAGGCCCAGGGTTCAATCCCCAGTACTGCTAATTAATTAATTAATTAATTAATTTAAAATGAACCAAGGCATTTTTTTTTTGGCAGTACTGGGTATCGAACTCAGGACCTTGCACTTACCAGGAAACCATGGCATCACTGAGCTACATCCCCAGCCCTGAAACAAGGCATTTTTAAAAAACTTTTTTTTTCCTTAAATTCTTTTATTGGTACATTTTAGGTATACCATACGTTTACATTTATGATTGGGTGCTTGTACCTGTACGTGATGGATCTTGGTTCTTATTTTTTCCCCATTACCTGTGCACCCTTCACCCCTCCACCCTTCCCTATTTACATAGACTTTGTTTCCATTTTTTT
>NW_004624807.1:5392040-5437040 GCF_000247695.1 Heterocephalus glaber
TTTGTTATTGGTTGATTTCTTGATAGCAGCCATTCTTTCTGGGGTGAGGTGGAATCTCAGTGTTGTTTTCATCTGCATCTCTTGAATGACCAGTGATGTTGAACATTTTCTCATATGTTTATTTCCTGCTTTTACTTCTTTGAGAAATGTCTGTTCATTTCAGATGCCCATTTTTGAATCGGGTCTTTAAATTTGGGGAGTCTGATTTTTTTCAGTTCTTGATATATTCTAGATAATAGTCCTTTGTCTGAGGTACAGCTGCTAAAGCTTTTTTCCCACATTGTAGGTCGTCTCTTAGCTCTGTTGTTGGTTTCTCTTGCAGTGCAGAAGCTTTTTAATGAGATGAGATCCCAGTTGTTGGTTCTTTGTGCTAGTTCCCGTGCTACTGATGTTTCGTTCATAAAGTCTTAAAAAAACCTTTTTATTTGGAAATAATTCAAACTAAGAAAAGGGTACAAAACTAAAAATAGGCTATCATACTTTTATCTTTTTCTCTTTACTCACCCCAAGCTCCCTCTGCAGAGTCAGCTTCTCTCCCACTCTTCACTTTTACTTTCTCAAATTAAATGCCACTTGGCGGGGGGTACTAAAAGTAGCACAAGAAACATCGTAGCTCTTTACTCATTTTCATTGATTGTTAACATTTTACCCATTTGCTTTATTATTTACTGTTATGGCTTATATCTAGATGTCCCCCAGAGCCATGTGTGCTCACAGACGGGGCTTTTAGGAGGTGATTCAATTCGGGGGCCTTAGAGCTGACTGCTGTTAGGTGGTGGGCGCCGGTCAGAATCCACGGGTCTCTGTGAGCCCAGAAGTTATAGATCCCTCAGCTCCTCCCCTGATCCCTCTACTTAATGATCACCATGATGTGAGCCGCTGTCCCTCTGCCACATCCCTGTGCTGGGCAGTCCTACCTTGGAGCCAGACAAGGACTGAAACTTCAAAACCATGAGCCAAAATAAACTTCTCTTCCTTTAGGTTGCAGGTATTCAGTATTTTGTCCCAGTAAAAAGAACCATTTTAGGATAGGTGTTTTAATTCCAAATACTTCAGTGTGTATTTCCTTAGAGACTGTCTCTAACATCTAACCACTTCCGAGCTTGATAAATTTACACAGACACAGCACTATTCCACTTTTGTCAGTCAATCTAGTAACATCCTTGGTAGTATTTTTTTTTTTCTCTCCAGCACTAGGGAGAAGAAGCACTAGGGTCAAATACTGAATTTAGTTGCCATGTCTTTGTGGCACGGAACATTTTCGTGATTTGCCCTTTACAATATTGGCATTTTTTTAAGACTATGATTCACCTACCCTCTCTTCATATCCTTCATTTCTCATTTGTCTGATATCTCTTTATGCTTCCACTGCATTCTCACCCAGAATATTCCATAGGTAATGAATGCTTTGTCTTTTTCTGCCTATCATATCCAGAATAACAAGATATCCATCAGTCACTCATAGAGAAGTTAATATCTTGGGGGGGTTGGCACTGGGGATCGAACTCGGGACCTTGTGCTTGCAAGGCAGGCGGTGGAACCATTGAGTTAAATCCCTGGCCTGAGAAGTTAATTTTGATTACACAGTCAGGATATTGCCTGATTGCTTCACCATATAATCACTGAAGGGAAGTTTTTTCTCCTTGAAACTGTTGATTTTGAAGAAACACTTTAAAACCATGCAAATATTCTGCTGTTCATTAAAATATCTTCCTATATTGAGCACCCATTGATGATTCTTGTCTAGTTCTATCGATTCTGTGATGGTTACAAAATGTTGATTCTCTAGTTCCAGCCTACAATCTACATTTACCTGTCAGCTCTCCACATCCTACTATCAGCAAGATCCCTGACTTCTTTTTCACATGTCCACAGTTTCTAAAAAATTTATTTATATTGTTGTGTGTATCTCTTTACATTCATATTATATACATATGAATATACCTATATGTATGCATGTGTATATGTGTATTTTTTTGCCTGGGTGCAGTTTATGCATATGTGTAGATGTAAGTCTTGCTGTAACTGAATACCACAGATCAGGTAACTTATAAAGAAAAGAAGTTTAGCTCATAGTTCTGGAAGGGGCTCCAGCATCTGCTCAGCATCTGGTAAGGATCTTATGACATGGTGGAGGGCACTGTATACCAAGAGAGCAAACAAACCAGAGGCACTTACATCTGTAGCAATGCCACTCTTCCAGTAACCCACAAGTCCACTAATCCATCAATCTATAAATGAATTAATCCATTTCCTTATGACCCAGTCATTCAGTCCCACCTTACAACATCTCACCTGGGGACTACATTTCAACCTGAGATTTGGTAGGGGAATTCACACTGTAGCAGCATACACTCATGAATATATGTCTCAGTGTTAACTGCTGACAGTTCCAAGAAGCAGAAACTTAGTAGTAAAAACACAAAAGGACTCAGATTTTGGCTTCTAATACCATGTCTCTCTAAGAGGAAATAGGACATTTGGGAAATGGCTGATTCCAGGGCTGGGACAGGATAGATACAAGATGAGTCTGGAACATCTTCCATGCCAGAATCAGGGACTTGCATGTGTCAAGGAGAGCACACCACAAGATCACAGGAGCCAGGTTACAGTGGCTTGAACTAGCCAGATATGGGTCAGTTTAATCCCAAAATAATTAAATATAATAGTGATTCTTAAACCATTGAAAAATAAGAATTGAGTCCATACCAATGAATATTATAACAGATAGATAGAGAGATAATAGAGATTTTGTAGTTTGGTTAAAATAAAATTTGTCTCACTCAAAAATTCATATGTTGAAATCATCACCCCCACGGTGATGGGTTTAAGAGGTGGGGCCTTTAAGAAGTGATTAGGCTAGGGATTTAGCTCAGTGGTTCCACAGCCCGCCTCACAAGGGCAAGGACCCAAATTCAATCTCCAGTACAAAAAAAAAAGAAGTGATCGTAAAGGTTTAACTTTCAAGGGTGAGATTAGTGCTCTCGTAAGAGACTCGGAGAGATCCCTTAACCCGTTTGCCATGTGAGATTGCAGTGAGGAGACATCCATCTCCCAGGAGGAGGGCTCTCACCAGACACTGAGTCTGCTGACTCAAAAACAGCTGGTCAGTCTAGCCCTGGATCAAAACAACTATACCAGCACATAGATCTGACTGGCCTTTACTAATTGACTCGATTCACAGACCCCGCTTATCAGACCCGCAGGCTCCTCAAGGCCACCTTTACTCTTTTACCAAAGTGGAGGCAACCAAACCCAATTCTGCTGGTTGTGCCTGCCTCTCCATAGGCAAACCTACATAGGAACTCTAATTCCCACTAATTGAAGCCTCCCAGAAACAGGCCAGATACAAATACCAGTGCATTAATCGGACCAATGGCACCTGGTGTCCTCCTGGGCACCACAAAACCAACTACAACATGCTACCAGAGTCTCCACTCAGAATCAAAGAATGGGTCATTAGGATCCAGGCCCCCTTCAATCTGCTCCCACAACATAACCCTGCTCAACAATGAGACTTAGTGTAACTCCCAAGTATATTTCTCCTGTGTGGAGAGACATCATACTGCTGCTTACAGGTTAACTGGACCGGCACCTGTGTCTGGGTGCTGCTCACCCCAAATATTTCAGTCTATACAGACACAGAACTAGAGTCAGCCTTAGGCCCTGGACTTAGAACCAAAAGGGCCATCCTAGCCTCTGTCCTGATTGGCACTGGGATAGCTACTGGAATAGGGACAGGATTGGGGGGAATCGGATCCTCAGTGGGCCTATACTATAACCAGAACTTAATGATGACATGGAGCACGTGGCTGACCCCCCAGTCTCCCTACAAAACCAGATCATTCATTAGCCGCTGTGACCTTACAAAATAGACGGGCATTAGACCTCCTCATGGCTGAAAAAGACAGGATCTGCACATTTTTAGGAGAATGTTGTTACTCTGTCATCCAGTCAGGAATAGTCACTTCCAAGGTTAAAGAGCTGAGAGAGGGGATCCAACAGCAGAGAGGAGAGATAAACAGCAGCTGGGGATGGGACCTAGGCCAATGGGCCTCTTGACTACTGCCCCTGACAGGGCCCCTGGTGACCCTATTACTACTCATAACAGAGCCATGCATCCTAAACAGCCTGATTCAGTTCACAGAAACCACCATCACCAGAAGAGCTACTACTCAAATTCTGTCTCTACACAGGTATAGGCCTCTTGCCAAAAATGATGCCCTATAAAAGGTTGTTAGGGCATCAAAGGGGGGAAATAATGAGGAACCCAAAACTTAAAAAAAGAACAAAACCTAAATCCTAAGTGTCAGATAAAACCCTAAGGGCCATAACTAACACTCTGTCAGCTTCCCCTCAAAATTTTACCCTCCCTGTGGCTGCTGTTCTTTGCCCTGACGACTCTGTCCCTACAAATAATGGTTTTGCTACATCCTGCTTTTATGGGAGCCTGTTTCCTTTTCTTCATCAGACAAAGGACACCCAGATGTGCTAAATTACAAACTCACTGCTTAAATAATTGCCTTTTTTCTGCTTCTGTATAAAAGGAATTACATTGGTCCTGCTCGGGGCTCAGAATTTGGAGTGGCAAACTCCTCAGATTGTAAAAATGAGAACATAGGTCCTTTCTCTTTAATTTGTTTTTAATCTATTTGATGACCTGCTAGTGTTTCTCCTTCTTTTTGGTCTTCTCCTTGGTGTTAATTTTGGCTTGTATTTCCTCTTTTTACATTTCTTCTTGAATCTTTCAAAAATAGATTTTAAAGTCGGTGGTCTTGGTTCAATAGATGAGTCACTTGAATCTGTTTGAACACTTTCAGGTACCCATTTTGGTAAGGATGGTACACATTGTGGTTTGTTTGTTTGTTTGTTTGTACCGGGGATTGTACCCGGGTCCTTGTGCTTGTGCAGCCACTGAGCTAAATCCTCAGCCCCACGCTGTGTTTTTAAAAGCTGCTACCAAGACTGGGGATTTAGCTCAGTGGTTCCAGGGCCTGCCTCAAAAACACAAGGTCCCAAGTTTGATCCCCAGTACCAAAAAATAGCTGCTACCAGATGAAGAGCTGTCACTTTGGTTTTCAATTTCCACAGCTGTATCAGATGTCATATAGTTAACAGGATCCATTCCTGATTTATCTATCATTTTTCCTTTGCCTTAAAGTTTGTTCTCCAACATGCCACAGAAAGGGCAACTATACTTTTAATCTTATTAGCTGACTATAGTTTTGTCCTACCTCGTGGCTTTGCTCAATAGAACACCCTTGAAAAGCAGGGTTGGTGGGCAACCCACTTTCCAGGCCCCCATCTGTCTCTCTTAGACAGAAGCTGTATTTCAGTCAATAAATTCTTACTACTCTTAACCTCTGTTGTTCCTAGAATTCATTCTTCAATTTTAAAAAACACAAACTCAGCATTTCAGATATCTAGTAGGTTGGGAGTTATAATATGTCCCTTATATTATTTAGAGGCCCACATATCATATACCCTATACCATTAACAATCCCCCAAGAATAGGGACCAACTCCCAGAGTTGTTACAATCTTATCTGAAATGTCCACTTTTTAACAAAAAATTATTAAGCCTGTTAAAATACACATACACCCACACATATGATCAAAAACACACAAAAAGCATGCAATATACACAGCCTGTGAGAGCAAATAGATGTCAGATTTAACAGAAAGATGTCAAAATAATCATTAAAAAATCACTCACAGGGGCCGGGGATTTAGCTCAGTGGTGCTGCCACCTGCCTTGCAAGTGCAAAGTCCTGAGTTCGATCCCCAGTACCAAAAAAAAAAAAATTCACAGAACAGGAAAAAAGTATGATTAACAAAGTAAAGAATGGTAGCTATGACTGTTGTATCAAATAGAAAATATCAATAAAGATACAGAAATTATGGTGTGTAGAAATTACGCAGTTGAAAGTATAACTAAAATTTTTAATAATTCTTTAGAGGGATTCAGTGGCAGATTTTTACTGACAGAAGAAAGAACTTGTGAGGTTGAAAATAGATTGGCAGAGGTTATTTAAACTGAAAAACAGAGAGAAAAAATGAACAGAGCCTCAGAGAAATATATAACATCATTAAGTATCCAACATGTACAAAATGAAAGTACCAGAAGGAAGGGGGGTGGTAAATGACTGAAAACTTCCGAATTTTATTGAAAAATAATAATCTACATATCCAGGAAGCTCGATGAATTCAAAAGGATAAATGCAAAGAGATCCACAAACAGACACATTAGAATAAAAATGCTGGGCCAGGGATTTAGCTCAGTGGTTTTGCTGCCTGCCTCGCAAGCACAAGGACCCGAGTTCGATACCTGGTACCAAAAAAAAAAAAAATTCTAGTAGAATAAAAATGCTGAAAGTCTAATTGGCTCATCACTTATAAAGGAACTCTAATAAGACTCACAGCCAACATCTCAGCAGAAACAATGGAAAGGATTCCACATGTTCAAAGGAAAAAAACTGTCAACCAAGAATCATACATCCTGCAAAGTTGTTTTTCAAAAATGAAGAAGAAATGAAGATTTTCTCACATTAACAGAGTCATGCCTGGCCTGAATGAGACCTTCGCAGCAAGCATACCATTCTCAGCAAACAACAGGAAAGGGCCATGGTATCCTTAACAGAACAGATAGCCATAAAGAAAATTTGGGGCAAGATACACAATCTCCCCAGCACAGGAGAGTCCAGTATTATATGTATACCTGTGCTGACATCCTTGGACCCTCACTTATAAACATTCCACTACAGATTCCTCAGGAGAATCCCTACAAAAACTTAGTTTTTCTTCAAGCTAGCTGCTAATGTTATTCATAATTTCAACCTGCATTCAGACAGTAAATCCAGCCCTTTTTTTTTTCCACATAAAGCCTGTGTCTGGGTTGGTCTGTTGTACACCATTTGTAACAAACAGAGACTGAGAAAATATGTTGCTAGCAGACTCACAAGAAATACTAAAGAAAGAACTTCAGAGTAGTGAACAGACAGGAGTCTGAACCCACGTAAAAAAATAAAGAGTACTAACAAAGGTAGTTTTATAACTATAAAGAACAGTAAAATAAATAGATTGCAATAGATTTAAAAAGCAATTGCATAGCACATATAAAATATATTCTTGGAACTGAAAGTGTAAATAAGGACTAAATGTACAATAGGTAATGTGAAATAGGAAGAAAAGGGGCAAAGGGGAAGGAAGTGGGAGGGCTAGGGGAAAGGATAGAAGGGAATGGGATTAATATGAGAAAGGAAAAATAGGAACACAATCTTTGTAAATAGGGAGGAATGGAGGGGTTGAAGGGAGGGCTGGGCAAGGGTGAAAAATAAGAACCAAGAGAGACTATGTAAAGGTGCAAATTTCCAATGATGAATGTCATTATATTGTATACCTAAAACGTACCAATGATTAGAATGAATAATCAAAAATGTGAAATAGGAAGAAAAGGTCCAAAGGGGTAGGGATAGTGGGAGGGGCAGGGGAAAGGAAAGAAGGGAAAGGAAAAATGCTGAGAAATGGAAAAAAAGGAAATAAAGTCTTTGTACATAGGGAAGGGTGGAGGGCATGAAGGGAGGGCTAGGAATGGGGAAAAAATAAGAACCAAGATGCATTATGTAAAGGTACAATTCCCAATGAGAAATGTAATTGTGTTGTATACCTACAATGTACCAATAAAAGAATTTAATTAAAAAATATATATATATATATTTTCTTGGGCCTATAACATGTAGAAATGTAAATATATATAATATACATACCAGTAACAGCATAAAAAGGCGAGAACAAAGCTATATTGAGCTAAGAAAATAACCAGAGCTGATACTGTAAGACTGAGGGCCTTACCAAATGCTCCGAGGAGCTGACTGCAGCAAAGAACACCGGGAAGGAACACACCAGACAAGTTAGAAAGTAAAACAGACCTTAGTCTGGCCAGATGGCACTCCCAAAGCAAAGTAGCTTGGAGAGGCGACTAGCCCAGAGTCTGAGGCTCTTTTTATAGGGGGTTGCAGGGGAAGTTAACAGGCAAAATTTGCAGAAGAGGAACAAAAGTTAGTGGTCAGCTGACACGTACTGATGGTCAGCAGATGTTTGTAGATTGTTCTATAGATAGCTGGTGTCCAGAATATCAGTTTCAAACAAAGAGTTGAATAATTTACTTTGGGACCTTATGGCTGATACAGATCTTATCTAGTGTCCAGGAACTAACAAGCATCTTTATCTATTTACTCACATTCAATCACAGTTGGGGCTAGGGGAGTTTTATGATTACAGAGTTATGCAGTCCCACAATACCATGGAATGAATCAAGCAGATAGATTACAGGTTTTTGTGAATGAGGAGCAAAGAATTGTAAATTGTGTATCCAGGGATAGAAGAAAAGTAGCTACATTTATTGGAGATCACAGGAGGATGTGCTCAGGGAAGGTTCATGCCGACAAAAACAAGGGATGAACAGAAAAGTGGTGCCAGGGTGACAAGAAAGCAAAAAGCATACAGGACACAGATAAATCAGGCTTTCAGATTTCAAAAGATGTGTACCCTAGCCCGGGTGCTCTCAGTGGCTCTCTGGGGTAAGATTGATGGGAATGATTGACAGGGTGCTGAGCCATCTCAAGGCTTTCTAATGCTCAGGACTTTTCCAGATTTGAGTGGGAAAACAGTTACTGAAGGTCAGGCCAGGAGATCTAACATGTGCATGTGCTCTTGCCTAAAGCTTCAGCGATTTCCTGTGTCCTTGTTATTTTATTTCTGCTTTTCTTAGAACAGAGGAAGGAGAATTGGCCCTAGGGTGCTCCCCAAACTTGAGTCAGTGGTGGGGAGTGATTTCTCAGTCCCACTGTGCTAGCTGTACTAGAGCTGGGCGTGGTGATACACACCTATAATCTCAGCACTCTGGAAGACTAAAGCCAGAGGATCACAAATTTGAGTCTAACCTAGGCAGCTTCATGACTTGAATGAGACCCTGTCTCAAAATTAAAAACTTTTACAATGGGCTGGGGATGTAAGCTCAGTACAAAGGCTCTGGGTTCAGTCTCCACTGCCACTAAAGGAGAAGGAAGAAAAGGAAGAGGAAGAGGAGGAAAGAAGGAAGAGAAGGAAGAAGAGGAGGAAGAGGAAGAGGAGGAGGAGAAACTAGAGATGACAAAGTAATAATTAGCCTTTCATGAGTTTTTTAAAAAATTTAACAAACTAAGAATAGAAAGGAACATCCTGATTAAAAAAAAAAAAGGTAGCTATAAACAACTCACACCTAACATCATGCTTTATGATGAAAGACTGGATATTTTCCCTCAAGGAAAATAGGAATAAGACAAAGATGTTTGTCCTTGCCATTGTTGTTCAACATTTTACTGGAGATGCTAGCTAGGGCATTTTGTCAAGAAAAAGAAATAAAAGGCATTCAGACTAGAAAGGATGAAGTAAAATGATCTTTACTCACAGATGATATGATCTTATATACAGAAAAGCCTAAGAAATGCATTTTTTAAATCAGTGGAATAAATAAGCTCCGTAAAGTTTCAGGTTGCAAGCTCAGTATAAAAATGTAGTTGCAATTCTATATACTTATAATACATAATCCAAGAATGAAACTAAGAAAGTGATTTTATTCATAATATCAGCAATAAGAGTAAAATATTTAGGAATAAATTTACAAAAAATGTGCAAACATATACTCTGATAATTCTTAAACATTAGTGAAAGAAAAGAAGACCTAAATAAATGGAAAAATATCTCACATTCATAAATCAAAAAATATTTACTGGGGATATAGCTCAGTGGTGCCATGCCTGCCTAGCAAGCCTAAGGTCCAGTAACAAAAAAAAGAAAAAAATCATTTATTAAATCTTAAAAAAGATTTAATACTATCAAGATGATAATACTCCCTAGATGGATCTATAGATTCAATAATCTCTATTGAAATCCTAGCTGTCTTCTTTTTAGAAATTGATAAACTGGTAAGTTCATAAAATTTATATGGAATTGCAAAGGATGCCGAATAACAAAAATACTTTCAAAAAAAGAACATAGGAGAAGCCATACTGGACAATTTCAAAACTCACTATACAATGATGGTAATTAAGACAATGACAGTAATCAAGACAGTGTGATACTAAAACAAAGATAGACCTATAGATCAACAGAACAGAATTGAGAGTTTAGAAATAAACTTATTATGTCTATGATCAACTTATTTTCAATAAGAGTACCAAGACTGTTCGTGGGGAAAGAGTACTCTAGGTAGGGGGACAAGGACTAAAGAAAAAAAACCAATAGAGATTTTCACAGTTTCAAAGTATGGGGAGGGTCAGTGCCGCAGAGTGGGCAAAGACAAAGACTCTCTGAGCTTTCCACTATTTATTGCATTGTAGGGAGTATCAGATGACTCAGAGGGTGCCAGTAACCCTATGACTATGAGGTTCTTATGCTGATGAGGATCTTAGGTCAATGAGGAGCTTATGTTGATTAGGATGTTGAGATGAGCGACATGGTCTTACAACAGTAGGTGAAATGAGTAAAGCTGTTAAGGGATTTCCCCCTCCCCAGGTGAAAACTGTTCTTTTTGTATTACTACTCATTCTCAAGGTCAGCTGATGTCCTCTCACCCTTGATCCTCACAGCATCACAGAACCATTGAGGCTTCAGACAGCCCTAATAATAATTTAATTGTGAAATTATTTTTTCCCAAAATTATGTAGAATGGCTCCCAACAATACACTTTTCAATAAGCGGTGCTAGCCCTCACCTACAAAAAATGGATAGCTTTCACCTACAAAAAAAATTGTTCCTTATCACACACTGTATAAGTAATTAACTCAATTTTTTATCAGACCTAAGTGTAAAAGCAGAAGCTATAAATCTATCAGAAAAAAATGTAAAAGTAAATTTTCATGACCTTGGATTTGGCAAAGAATTTTTACATATGGCACCAGAAGCATAAGCAAAAAAATTAAAAATAGGTAGATTAGACTTAATCAAAATTAAAAACATTTGTATCTCAAAAAAAATAAAAATAGAAAAAAACATTTGTATCTCTAAGGTCACTATCAAGAAAGTGAGGAGATAACCCACAGAATGAGAAAAAATATTGGAAAATCATACATCTGACAAGGAATTTCTATCTAGAATATATATTTTAAAACTCTTATAATTCAATAATAAAAAGACAACTCAATTTTTTAAAAAAGATAAGAATTATAACAGACATTTCTCCAGGGAAGATACACAAGAAGCCAATAAGCACATAAAAAGATCCTCAAATCATTTGTTATCTGAGAAATGCAAATCAAAACCATAATGAAATATCACTTTACACCCACTAGGATAGTTAGACTCAAAAGTGTCACATATGGGTTGGAAAGGCTGTGGAGAAAGAAGAATCCTCATACACTGCTAGTGGGCATGCAAAATGGTCCTGCTTCTTTGGAAAACAGCCTAGCAGCTCCACATATGATTACATTAGAGTTGTGTATGTCTTAGTTACTATTTTCATTGCTGAGACAAAATACCTGACACCCAAAGTTAAAGGAGGAAAAGTTTATTGTAGCTCAGTTTGTCAAGGTTTCCGTTCATTGTTGGCTGGTTCCAAGGCAGGGTGGCATGGCGGAGGGGCATTGCAGAGGAGAAACAGTTCATGGCAGGCAGAAGGCAGCAAAGCAGCAGCCATCTTTCTGTCCCTTATATCCTACCCAGGGTGGGGCACCCTTAATCCTAGCATCGTACCATTAATCCCAGCATCACATCCTTAACCCCATCATCACACATCCTAGATCCAGCCACCCCAAAAAGCCCCACCTGTGACTGCATGAGGCTTTGGGGGACATCTAGATACAAGCCATAACATTTCATTACACAGCAATTTCACTCCAAATTATACACTCAAGATAAATAAAAGCATATGTTCACATAAAACCTTGCACATGAACAGTTAAAACAGTATCATTTGTAATAGTCAAAGGTGGAAACAACCCAAACGTCCACCAGTGGGTAAGTGAAATATCACGTTCACACAATGGAATATTATTTGGCTACAAAATGAAGTACAAACACGTGATACAACATGGGTGAACTTTGGAAAACATATTAAGTAAAAAGCACTAGACTCATAAGACCACATATTATATGATTCTAGGGTGGAGCTCAATGGTAAAGCTTGATGCTTTCCTGTCTTGTCATGTGACCTCTTCTTCTAGCGTATGTTTCTGCTATTGTGATGCCATCTGCCCCAGGCCTTCACCAGAGTTGAAGAGCTGAACTGATGCTGGCTGGCACCCTGCTCTTAAAACTCCAGAACTGTGAGTTTAAAAAAACCAAAAAAAAAAAAAATTTCCTTGTAAAGTTACCTGGGCTCGAGTATTTTTATTTACACCAATGGAAAACGGGAGGAAACTGAGGTTGGAGAGGTTCTGTGCCCCAAGATTATTCATTTTGTGAATGAAGAAGCTAAGGTGAGTGGTTCGAACCTGGTAGAACTAACCTTTTCTCTGGTGAAGCTGTGCAGAGGCAGGAAAGCCAGAGCTGGTGCAGTGTGCCAGGAAACTTCCAAGGGCTCAGCTCCTTCTGGCTCACTCGCTGGCCCAGCACAGCTGCTAGAGCTGAGCCACTACCTCTGAGCTTGGAGAAAGGGATTATGAAGAGGGTCCTTAAGGGCACACCCTGAATCACGTGCTGCACAGGCTCCAATCTCTTTCTCCAAGTGTAGTCATATGGCAAACCCAGCTGCCACAGCCTGGGAAATGTGGTTATCATTATGTGAATCTAAAACCCTAGATTCCTGTTATTTAGCAATGAGGGCAAATGGATATTAAGGGCAGCTAGAAATCTCTACTGTATTTCCTAATTAGATTTCTGAAGCTTGCACATACTTGGTATTAAATCCAAACAAGGATATTACGGAAAGTAAAAATTATAGGCCAATCGAGCTCATAAGCAAAGTTGTAAAAATTCTTAAAGAAAATCAGGCATGAGTTTATCCCAGTATAGTTTATCCCAGGACTATAAGGGTGACTTATGTTGTTTAATATATTAATACAACTGACTATATCAGTCAATTAAAGAAGAAACATACATCCGGCATGGTAGTGTATGTCTGTAATTCTAGCACTCTGGGAGGCTGAAGCAGGAGAATTGCAAATTTGAACCAACCTGAGCAACTTAGCAAGAACCTGTCTCAAAAAAATAAAGAGGTCCAGGGATGTAGCTCAGTGTGAAGGCCCTGGGCTCCATCCCTAGTACCACAAAAAAGAAAAAAGAAACATGCTCTACCAGATAGTAAAACATTTTAAAGCTGTAGTAATTAAAGCAGAAGAATGAACAAAGCATCTAGTGAAATAGCCCAATAATGGACCTGCTCATATACGAAAGCTTGCAAGTTATAGAGTTGGTATTGTAAATCACTAAAGAAAGGACAGATTAATGAATGGTGCTAGGAAAATTTGTAATTTAGTTGGGAAAATAACAGTAAATTGGGCTGAGGATATAACTCATTATAAGGTCTAGCATTAGTAAGGTCCTAGGTTCAATAACACTAGTAATGATAATAAATTGGACTCTAACTTTGTTCCATGTGCAAAAAATCAATTCCAGATGGATCAAGAACTTTGATGTAAAAGGCAAGTTTAACCTCTTTTAAAGAGTGCATATCAAAATGTATCTATATTTATATTTCAAAGAAAGATTTATTAGGCAAGAAAACAGAAAGCACTAATCATAAAAGAAAATAATGATAAATTCAACTACCTTCAAATTAAGACTTCAGTTCATCAAAAGCCTATTTAAAAAGTGAAATTTTCCAGGCATGGTGGCACACACCTGTAACCCCAACACTTGGGAGCCTGAGGCAGGAGGATAACCACAAGTTGCAGGCCAGCCTGGGCTACATAGCGAGTTCAAGGCCAGACTGAACTACACAGAGAGATCCTGTCTCAAAATACCCAGAAAAAGAAAGTACAAGTCAGAAATGGGAAGAAATATTTGCAATAAAAACAAAACTGTTCTAATATTAGTATATTAATATATTAAAACTCAAAACAAAAATGGGCAAAAGATATTAAGGGCATTTTACTACAGAAAAGTGAATGCCAGATAAGCATAGGAAACAAGGCTTAGGCACCTTAATTACCTGGAAGTTGTTATTGTTTACATCTAGATACCCCCCCCCCAAGGCCTCACTGCTGATAGGTGGAGCTTGGGAGTGGTCATTAGTCATGGGGGTGGGTGTGATATTCATGGGTGGACTAATTCTCCAGTGAATTTATTGCTGATTTACCATTAGGAGGTGGATCTGGTCTGAAGAGGTGGGTCACTGGGGTGTGGCCTGGGAGGGTCTATCTCTTCCCCTGTTCTCTGTTCACTCTCTGCCTGCTTCCTGTCTGCTAGGCTAAGAGTCAGCCTCCTCTGCCTGGCCCCTCTGCCACGAAGCCCTGCCTTGCAGCCAGCTGACTTTGGACCGAGACCTCTACAAACTGTGAGCCAAAATAAGACTTTCCTCTTCCAGTTTGTGGGTATTGCGAAAGTAATTAAAACAGAAGTGCAAACTAATATCAGAAGAAGTTAATGTTTGCCAGTCAGTCACTAAATAGAGAAAATTAAGACATCTGTTACATAGCAAGACTCGGCCTCCAAAAATAAATGCTTGTCACCAGAAGTGCTTCAGGTTTTGAAATATCTGCATATTCATGAGATGTCTTGGGGATGGAACTCAAGTCTAAGCAGAAGATTTATTTGTGTTTCATGTATACCTTACACACATAGCCTGAATTTAATTTTATACAGTATTTGTAGTACACCTACATTTTGGCTGCAACCCGTCACGTGAACTCAGTTACAAAATTTTCCAGCTGTGGACTTTGAAGCATTTTGGTCTAGGAGTGTTTTGAGTTTTCAGTTTCAGCCCGGACAGCAAAACTAGCATGACTTCCTTTTTCCTTCTTTTCTTGGGGGAAATGTGGGGATACTGAGGATCAAATCCAGGGGCACTCTACCACTGAGCTACATCCCCAGCCCACGTTCTCACTAAACTGTCCAGGTGAGACTCAAACCTGCACTCCTCCTGTCTCAGCCTCCCTCAGTGCTGGGGTGACAGTCATGTGGCACCATACCTGGCTCCTTTTCCCTTCTTCACAACTTCACAGAAAGAAGATTCATGTTTACTATAAATCTTAGGAATCTCAGCATAGGACTTTTTCCTTTTCTTATTAAGTGGAGAATCCTTGCCTTTCAGTTAAAGGAAGCACTTTACATCTTTTCTTTGGCATATCTAAATGTATGGAATACTTCTCTTGCACTTCAAGGTCATTATTAAGTGAAGTTAGACTTACTTAAACTCAGCCACTGCAAAATCAGAACAATAAATCTGATGACTGAGACTGCTATTAAGTGACAATATGTTACTAGGTTTTAGGATGCTGGGGCTTCATTCTGGAGGTGGTTTCTAGGTTCTTTCCATCCTGAGCGAAGAATTGGTCAATAAAACCACAACTGGTTGCAAAATTTTATTAAAGGTAGGAAGAGAAACAGGCTCTGTGGAGCAAGTTTGGGCCAAGTGAAAGCAGGAAAAGAAGCACACCCTGCAGCGTGAGGACGGGCCACATGCATGAGAGAGCATAGTGGCAAAAATCTTAATAGCAACCATCCTTTTTGTGTCATGCACTCCTCAGGCTGAGGTCAGGTCCGGGCCATCCTATCAAAAACCTGCTCCAGTTCTCCAGAGAAGTCTGTGAGCAGGGCTTTGGGAGCTGTTCTGCCCACGTGTCCCAGGATGGGGGCGGGGGGGGCTTCTTGACCTTTTGAGACAAGCTCTCAATGTATAGTTCAGGCTGGCCTTGAAATCAGTGTGTAGCCCAGGCTGGCCTCAGCCTCATGGGCTATCCTCTTCCCTCAGTCTCCCACCTGCTGGGATTACAGGTCTGCACAACCACACCAGGCTGTGGCACTTTGTAATTAACAGGTCACATCTACTTCTCCAGGCAGCTTTGCCACACCCTAACCTCCTGACTCTAGTGGACAGGTAAATGTATACAGCATGGATCCCCCGGACAAAGGTTCGATTCTCATCCTGTGTGCGAGGAAGAGGGATAGGGCAAGCTTCATGCTACTCAGAATAGTAAGCAATTTCAAACTTACAAACTATTTACCTCTGGAATTTGCAATTTAATATTTTTAGACCACACCTAACCCAGGGTAAATGAAACCATGGAAACTGAAACCACAGATAGAGAAATATATCAAAATGTTCATAAATATTTTATAGTAACCTATATATATCCTTCTGTTTTAAAGTAATTTTCCTGAAGTGTCAAGAATGCAAGGTTGATATTAATATCAAAAACACTTTCAAGGGCTAAGGATGTAGCTCTGGGATAATGGTGGCCTAACTGCAAGGCCCTGGGTTTGATCTCCAGCACTGCCAAAAAGAAAAAGAAAAAAACCCACTTATGGTGAAATTTCTAAACAAGAGCAAACCTTCTGAGCTTGTATTTCAAAGGAGTATGTATAAACAGAGCAATTCTATTATAATTCAAATCAAACCCAGGGCCTGTAGAGCTCACGTTCCTACACATCTATGGAGTAGCAGTAGACCTAAACGTTGGAAGTCGCCAAGCAGATTAAGATCTCATCAGTACCTTTTCCCCTTTAACTAGGTTTGTTGTCGCAATCAAAGGCTCTACCACTTATCCCAGAGAATAAGATCAAGGGTGGCAAGACCTACCAGACCTGAGGCCTCTCCTTTGCGCTCCCCGGCCTGCCAAAGGTGAAAAACCACAACTCCCACAAGTCTTTGCGGGCCCGGGGCGTGGTAGTTTCGCTGATTGGTTGTTCTGCAGCTCCAATCAAGCGATAATTGGCCAGCGGAAACCGGAGGCGTGACCCGGCGAGACGGGTGACTTCTGCTCTCAGGTCCAAGTACCCCGGGCGAACTCGAAGCGGGAGCTCCAGGGAAGCATGGCTCTGTGGTATCTTTGCGTGTTACTGCTAAATGTCGCCACTGCCTCCAGGTCTCAGGGCCTGTGGGACATGGAGCTACGGGAGACATCGCGAATCCCTTCTCACTTCTGCAGACGGGAGCGCATCGCTATGATAGAGGCGCTACAAGGTGAACCTGGGTCCCTTCTGCCCACTGCTGTTCGTTCACACGCCGGTCCCTCGGTCCTGGTGACTGCGCAGAGGGTCCTCTACTCAAGATGGAGGTCGGCCACACACCTCGCCCGGCCCAGTCCCGGCCCCCCGCATCAGTCCCCGACTTGGGTTCACCTTTCTTCCCCCCGACCCGGTTTCCGGGGCTCCTGTTCCCTGCCCAGCTGGAAGTCCCGACTTTGTCCTCTTGGCCTGGCCGCCGCCCACTCCACCCCTTCCTTGCCTCTGATATTACAAGGGCTACTGAAGCTTCACGTCTGTTAAATCTCTGTGGTATCTTAAAATCAAACTAAGTGATCTTAGTCTTGTCTCCAGAGGAGGGGAGTTGAGGTTCGTAAAGTGATCTTCCCCAGTTTGGGGAGCAAGGACTGGGGCCTGGGTGACAACAGCAAATGTCTAGACTCACTGGGCTCCTTATAGCTCCAAGAAAGAGTGTGGAGTGTTCCTGGGATGTGAAACGTTCCTCATCCCCTTTCTTATTTGAAGTACCTAACGAGGCTAACAACGCATTCATCCTCTGAACCTGTTTTCCAGGAGGAAAGAGGAGAGTTTCTGTTGAGTGTTAGATCCTGTGGGATAATGGGATCTGTCCTGGCCACTGGGCCTAGTTCCAGTGTTTTCCTTTTCATTAAGTGGTGCATCAAGAAATCTGGCTATGTAAGTATGTGCAGACAGATGCAGGGGCCAAATTAACCCTGCAGTTGCAGATGGATTGCTCATGTGCTGGAATGATAGGCTTGGAAGATGGAGAAGGGCATGGTCTAAAGCTAACTACTCAGAGTCCTTTTGCACCGAAGCAAGAAGTCACTTGAGAACCTAGAATAGGGATGGTATGTAGCAGCATGGTTTAGAATTCTTAGCAAGGTCCAAAACACCTGAATTCAGATCTTGGGTCTGCTCCTGGGTTGGCAGTTTAGTCTTTTGGACCTCATATTCCCCATCTTTATGGTGAGCTGTTATTTATTCTTAGCAAAACTGAATACCAGAGTCCGTTTGTCTTTCAGAGGTGCTCCCTAGACATCAAGGTGTTCCCAGTGAATTTTTTTGGATTGTTAGATGGCTATCTAATCAAATATTTTCATGACTCATTGCATTTCTCTGGCAGGTGGTGCCTACATTTGATAATGGAGCCCTTTCAGGCTGTAAATTCTTCAGGATTTAAAGGGATGAACCCAGTGACAACTCAGGAACTGAGACATCTGGGTGGGGAGAATGAGTTTATTGAGGGACTGAAGAGTTTGGGCGCAGCTTAATCCCAGGCATCATTTGCCCAAAAAGCTGGCATAGTTGAGGTCAGTGAAACCCGGGGAAGAAGCCCACCTGTGCACACACACAGGCACAGAAGTGACACTGAGGCAGGAGCCCAGGACAGTGAGTGCCTCAAGACCGATGAAGCTTGAAGCTTGGGATTCATCAAAGGGAGTGGTGGTTTCAGAGGCACAGTGAGGCCTCAGGAAACAATTTATAGAAACTTTCCTCTCAGGGTCAAGGGCCAGCGTTCCAATCTGAGACTTTATTGTCCTTTAAGAACTGTATTAGGGTCAACAAACCAGGAAGATCTGGGTTTCAATCTCACTTCTCCTACTTGTTGCTGTGTGATTTTAGGGGGCTCAAACTCTAAACTTGTTTCCTCATTTCCAAATTAGGGAAAATAACATGATGATCCCACAAGATTATTTTGCCTTCTGCAATAAGATAATGAATGCAAAAACAACTTTTTATGTACAGAGGACTGGGTGGGGCCGGGGGAGTATTACAGGTTGAGTACCTCCTATCAGAAGGGGACCAGAAAAATGTTTCAGATTTTGCAATATTTGAATTGATTTACCAATTTGAGCATCCCTAATCTGAAAATCCAAAATCTGAGAGGCCCCAAAATCCAAAACCCTTCGTGTATCATGTCCACACTCAAACAGTTTCAGATTTCAGAGCACTTTGGACTTCAGATTTTTTTCAGTTAGGAATTCCCAACCTGTATCATCTTTAATCTTCTGTCTCTGACAGGTGCCATCCAGATTCCAACAGTGTCTTTTAGCCATGAGGAGTCCAACACCACGGCCCTGGCTGAGTTTGGAGAATACATTCAGAGAGGTCAGCTGAGAACTGTGGGCAAAGGGTGTTAGAGATAGCAGTGGAAACACAATCCTTGTACAAGGTGATAAAGAAGTGTATTTTGTCACTGATCCGAGGACAATCTAATTCTTGGGGTTTCTTTTGAACCTGGTGGGTAAGTATGAAAGGGAGAACCTCAGTTACTGGTGGAGGCAGAGTAGTACTATTGATTTGCCCTTTGAAGGACTAAGCCACATAGCCATTGGGTTGGAATTAAACTCTCCCAATCTTTGCCCTAAATATGTGTCAATCAGTAGATATAATTAAAGGTATAACTAAGGATTCCTTCTACCTGGGCAAATATGTAGTACTATGCTTCATGCACTGCCCACCCTTGTCTACACACACACACACACACACACACACACACACAAACACACACACACACCCCCCTGTATCCCATACACGCATTCCACCTCAGGAGGCCTACTCATTTCTAAGCCTCTAGGCCCATGATGGCGAACCTTTTAGAGATGAATGCCCAAACTGCAACCACTGATTTATCACAAAGTGCCAACACTGCAATTAAACCTGAATACTGAGCTTTTAGTTTGGAAAAAACAATTCATACATTAACATCTTTTGTCTTAAAAGAAAAACAACACAGGTACCATAGGTTCACCACCACTGCTCTAGGCAGTGAACAGTTTTGAGCTGTCCTCTCTCCCTTCATCTCTACCACCATGCAGCATAGAACAAGGAAGGATAGCCAGAGAAGGAAAGAATCTTGGAAGCCCCTGTCCCCTTGTGAAAATTTCATGGAGAGTAGGGAGGCATCCTTCTAAAATAAATAAAAAGCAGCCCCTCTGAAATTTTCAGGTGGAAGAGGCTGGCCTAGGAGCACAAGTGGCCCCTACCCCTAACACTCTGGGGCAGATGAATCTGGAATTAATGCCTAGCCATCAAACTGGGAGGCCAAGCAGAAAGTCTTTATCAAATAGTTGATTTTTAAAAAGAGTGAGAAATAAACTAGATACGCTGGCTGATGAGCTAAAATCACCTTCTTCGGTTTTTTTGTTTTCTGGTGTCCCCAGAGGTACATATAACTTCTTCCCAAAAAGCCCAGAGGAAAATATAAGTTCTTTCTCTCCTGTCTCTAAAGCCACCTGTATTAGGCCCACCAATAATCTGAATAATCAACCCGGGGAACATACACACCTGCACTCAGGAGTGTGGCATTGTACCAGTCAGAATAATCTTTTAACTCCATGTAACACAAACAGTAGAAGTGAAAATAGAAAGTAGGAAATTTCACAAAGTAGAAAAGTACCTTTGAATCTTTTTTATAGGGACCATGTTTGACTCTGAGTAACTTGGATATTGGGAACTACTATATTCAAGATATAATACACCCTCTCCTCTGCAAAGATTTCTACATGTCATCATATGTTATAGATCAGTCAAAGCCAGATCTTGAGATACTGAGCATTCTTAATGGCGGAGTCTTTGCCTGTTATTATATAATCATAGCACATTAAAATAGGAGGAAGAGAAGATTCGGAGATTGAGCAGGCCCATCAGAAGTCAGATTGATTTTGCCTCAGGAGGCTTCATAAAGGAAAATGCATGTTAAAACAAAAAAGAGTAGGGAGCACTAAATGGAAGGAAGACCAAAGGAAGCTATTAAACTTGGTTTTCTCTCCCACTTTTATCCTTTGCCTCTAGTCTTTCCTACAGTGTTCCAAGCCAGCTTTATCAAGCATGAAGTTGTAGGAAACTACAGCCACCTATTCACTGTGCAAGGCTCAGACCCCAGCTTGCAGCCCTACATGCTGTTGGCTCACTTTGATGTCGTGCCTGCCCCTGAGGAAGGCTGGGAGGTGCCACCATTCTCCGGGCTGAAGCGTGATGGCTTCATCCATGGTCGGGGCACGCTGGACAACAAGAACTCCGTCATGGTCTGAAATGCTCTTTCTTCTACCTCGGGGCCCTAAAGATAATCCAGGATAGGTGTGTTTGGCTGACTTCTGGGAGGAAGGAAGTTATGGTAGCAAGAATCTTGGCTCCAAGAGACCTGGGTTCCAGCCATCAGTTTGTTCCTTTCTTTTGCTGGACCTTGATTTCTCACATGTGCAGGGATTGGAGTAGTAGAAAATCCCCAGGGACCCTTTCAGCCCTGACATTAATAAATGTATGCTTGGGCCAGGGATTTAGCTCATTGGTTTCACCGCCTGCTGTGCAAGCGCAAAGAACCAAGTTCGATCCCCTCCCCGGTACCAAAAAAAAAAAAATGCTTTTCTCCAGGTGGAAAATATTTTATGCAACATTCTACTTCCCCACCTTGGGTCCCCTGGGAGCATTTGAATTTGTTCTCTTTAAAGAGAGTCTATCAGAGCCTAGCTCCACCAGCCCTGATGGAAACAGCTGGATGTCTCTGATATCCTACTTAGATAATCCAACTCTCTCCTCTTCCATTGTTTTTCTAAACCCCAGGCGATCCTGCAGGCCTTGGACCTCCTGCTGTTCAGAAACTACATCCCACGGAGATCCTTCTTTGTTGCGCTGGGTCACGATGAAGAGGTAGAGCCCCTCACACTGTACCTGGCTCTGGTTCCCTTGTTGGGGTGGGGTGCAGGTACTTCACCATACCCCAGTGTGCTCCCAGCTATAAGGACTTCACGGGCTGGTGTTGTGGTTTGCCAACTTCCCTGGGAGTCTGTGCCAAACTATGTAAGGACCCTGACCGAAATTCAGATTACCGGGTCCTGTGACAAAAACCTGAATTTTTATCAGACTCCCTGGTAATATCTGAAGCAGGCAGGTCGTCTATCACCTGTCCCCTTAGAAGAAGTGGGGTGATAGGTAACTGAACAGGGAGACTTATTTCCAATACAGCTAGTTGTTTTGACCCTGGACAAGTCACTTTACTCTCTGGGTCCCAGTTTCTTCCTCTTCTTTCTTTTTAGTAGTAGCAGGAATACCGGGAATCAAACTCAGGGCTGTGTGCTTGTCCAGCAGGTGCTGCAGCACTAAGCTGCATCCCCGGCCCAGTTTCTCCATTTGTGAAATGAAGGGAGCTGGACTCTCCCAGCTGTGACATTCCAGGAAGCTGGGAGGCAGGACTGTCTCAGGCCTGCCCCCCAGAAAGGAAACTAGAAGGAAGACTTGGGGGCCCCTGTCTAAGCTGAATGCATCTCCATCAGCTACCTCTGGGGGTCTTTCTGGCTGAGAAGGACTGTGGCTCTGGGTTCAATGTCTGCAGGTATCAGGGACAAATGGGGCTCAGAAAATCTCGGCACTGCTACAGGCCAGGGGCGTCCAGCTGGCTTTCATTGTGGATGAGGGCAGCTTCATCTTGAATGGTTTCCTTCCCAGCCTCAAAAAGTCCTTTGCCATGTGAGTAAAGCATCCCTGCCCCACCTGGAAAGGAGTCTCCCCACCCGACCTGAGGTGTCTGTGAGCCATGCTGAGGCCAGTCCACTCCACCCCTACTGCCCTAGTCACCCTCACCTTCCACTTCCCTTCTTCCTCTAGTGTAGATTATTTTAAGGTAGCATGAAGCCGACCCCCTAGGCCACCTGAGCACCATGCAGATGGGCTTGTGGGTCTGCGGGATAATTTGGGGTGGAGAGAGGTCAGGAGGGCCATCGCTGATCCCCTTTGACAGGATTTCCGTCACAGAGAAGGGTGCAATGGACCTCATGCTTCAGGTAAATATGACTCCAAGCCACTCTTCAGCTCCTCCGAAGGAGACAAGCATTGGCATCCTGTCAGCTGCCATTAGCCGGTAAGTGACTCCTGTGCCAGGCTCAGGACAGGAGGCCTGACACTTCCCCTTTGAGTTTGAGGAAGTGATGGTCGGTGCCCTGAACTGGGCTGGGAGGCCATGGTGCAAGCCCACAGAGGGACAGAACTACCCACACCAGGCAAGGGCTGGGGCCAGAAGAGGGCGGATCAATGCGTCCTTACAGCTTGCAGGGCCGGAGACCAAGCTAGGTCAGGTGGATGAGTAACCCAGAGTCCAGCTAATCAGTTAAAAATCACAAGTTGTCAATAGCTAAACTGTCCATTAAATTATTCTTTTGCCCTGGCAGTTGGACAAAGATAAACCAGGGCTATTGGCTGTCGGGTGAGAACAGCGTGGTAATAGCAGCATTCACCTGTGTCTTGGTTTTCTTAGCAAAGTGGGAAGGAACACTGTATTCATTCAAATACTGAATGAATAGCTACCACGGTCAAGGCAGCGTGCCAAGGGATAGGCATATGAGGGACGAAACAGCCCTGGTGGTCAGGGCGCTCAGAGTTGGCAGAGGAGACTGACAGCTTGGCTGCAGCATTGGAGGTATTTGGTGTTGGAATGTCAGAGAGGAGTGGAAGGAGAACCCTAACTTGGACTTGCTGGACAGGGACTCTCCTCTGGTAGAGTAGGGATCGTCCTGCTGCTGCTTTGAGAGCTTGCTGGTTGAGTTGCTGGAGGGCACGCACAGGTCAGTGGCAGAGCTCCTGCCAGGCTGGTCGAAGCTTGCAAGTCTTGAGAACTCTGTTTCTCTTCCAGACTGGAGCAGACCCCAATGCCAAGCATGTTTGGAACCGGGCAGTTGAAGACGATGTTGCAGCAACTGGCAAGCGAGGTGTGGGAAGGAGCAGCACATGCTCCTCACCCACTGTGGAGGAGGAACAAGAGGGTGGTGGAGAATGCAATTAGAGAGCTACCCCAAGCTCTGCAACGTCTCACCGTTCACAGCCAGTGGCTCAGCCATGTTGGGAGGACTTGGCTTGTTCCTTGGGGCTGCTGGTGCTTAGCTGAGACCCTGAGGCCTAACGTAGCCTGGTCCCCTTTGAGAGCTGGTTCCCACTCATCTTTGAGGCTGGTGGGCAATTCAGTAAGCCCAGCCAGGGAAAAAGTGCCTTGCCCTCTAGCAAGGGTGGAGCCAGCTGAACTCAGTGAGGACCCCAAGGCAGTAGAGACCTGGGCCCCAGGAGTGAGGGCCGCATGGCACTGTCCCCACTGATCCTGCTGACCTTCTTTCCCTTTCAGTTTCCCTTCCCTACCAATATAGTCTTGAGCAACCTGTGGCTGTTTCGGCCCATCATAAACAGGTAGAGTATTATCTTTCCTTCCCCGACGTCCCTTGCCCCAAGCCTGCCCGCCCCAGTCTCCCTTCCTTGACCTGCCTGGGCCTGCGGAATCATCTCTCACCCTGCACAGACAGCGAATCTAATTCACACATAGGGTGCTTCGGGAAAGTGGGCGAACTTCCAGCCCTTTCTTCCTCCCCTTGGACAGTCCTTCCTCACGTCTGACTTTAGTCCTTGTGCTTTAGGTTCTTGGAGAAAAATCCCATAACCAACGCACTGGTCAGGACCACTATGGCACCCACCATGTTCCACGCGGGGGTCAAGGTAACGTCACCCGGTTCTGCCCTGATCTTCGCTGCCCACTCTACTGCCTATCCCCTCTGTCCTGTGGCTGCGTCATCCTCCTCTGGCCCCAGGTTGAACAATAGGAAGGAACAGTGCTGTGCGGGCCTGTGTCTTTCATCAGGTAGTGGCCTAGAGCAGGGCTGTAGCTAAGACCTGCCGACTCTAAGGCACATTCTGCATGTGCCTATTTTACTGGGAGGCATCTGTGACCCTCTCCGATTCCTTGGGTCTTAGCTCCCCCAGAAGCAACCATTGTGCTAGTGCGAAGAAGCCTCATCTGGGAGTTGGCTCTGTGACCTGTACTCAGCTGTAGCTGCACATGTTTTATATTTCCCTAACACTTCAGTCCTGCAGGCTAAAGTTTTCCTACCACCAAGAGTCTTTTTAAAGATGCTCACATTTTAGGGCCAGGATTTAGCTCAGAGCTTCCGTTGCCTGCCTTGCAAGGACAAAGTCCCAAGTTCAATCCCCAGTATCAAAAAAAAAAAAGATCCTCATGTTTTAAAAGATTTATCCACTTACCCTGCTAGTGAGTAATTAATGTATTTTACCCAGTGTTAATCCTAAATTGTAAAAGGGAAACTGGCCTGGCATGGTGGTACACACTTGTGATCCCAGCACTTGGGAGGCTGAGGCAGGATTCCCTCAAGTTTGAGGCCAACTTGGGCTACACAGTGAATTCAAGGCTAGCCTGAAGCACATAGTGAAACCCGTCTCGGGCCAGGGATTTAGCTCAGTGGTGCTGCTGCCTGCCCTGCAAGCGCAAGGTCCTGAGTTCGATCCCCGGTACCAAAAAAAAAAGAAACCCTGTCTCAAAAAACCAAAAATAAACAAATAAATAAATATGGAGGGGAACCCACTTGCCATTTATAAAATTAAGGAAAAAAATATATATATATATCGCACTTAAAACTCATGTTATTATTTCCCAAAATCTACTAAATATCAGGTGGCCTTAACAAACTTAATTTCTATATGAGATTTACTTTTCTAGAATTAAATTTCAGGTAAATCAATACTTTGATAAATTTTTGTTCTAAGAATTACTTTTCGGTGAATTAGTCTGCTTTGTGGATTGGCCACTATGGGGCATCTCTCCGTAAAGGACCAAGCCTAGCCTTTCTGAAATCCTGCAGGGAATTCGATCAGTCATGTAACCAGCAGTGCCACCACCGAAGTTTGAAAGGGCACCGTTCCCTTAAAGCACAACGTGACCTGTAGAAGCTGGTTGTGTTAGCACACACCTGTAATCCTAGCTGCTTTGGAGGCTGAGGCAGCAGGATCACTGCAAGTTTAAAGCCAACATGGGCTGCATAGTAGTGAGTTCAAAGCCAGCCTGGACTACATAGCGGAACCTTGTTTCAAAAACAAAACAAACAAACAAAAAAGGGCTGGCTATGGCTCCATGATAGAAGCCCTTGGTTCAATCCCCAGCACTGCAAAACAACAACGTGACTCTGAGGTGGCCTGGCAGTCTGGAGCCTGCGCTAGTGTGAATGATGCCTCCAAATTAATCCCAGCATAAGTGACTGTGTGTGCGGGTGGAATGTGACCAAGCTGTGCCACGTGTGTTAACATCATTTGATCCTCTGTAGACCTGCATGATTGTTATTGCCCGCTTGCCAGTGAGGAAACAGGCACAGAGGGGATGCTTGCAGTTACTCAAAATCACACAGGTAGTTTGCAACAGCCCAGTTCTCCAGGCCCCAGTCTGGGGGTTTTTTGTACCAAACCGGTTCAAAGAAAGACATGCAGCTGTGAAGGCTGCTCCCTCCCAGCATCCAAGGAAAAATCTATCCATAGCCGACTGTGTTCTGCAGTTGGTCCTGGGTTCTTCCTGGTCAGGTAAAGAAGAGGCACATTCTGGGAGCCCAGGATATAGCTCAGCAGTGCCGTGCCAGCCTGGTAAGTGCAAGGTCCTGAGTTTGATCCCCAGTACCAAAAGAAAAAAGAAAAAGAGTCAGATTTTGCAAATGAACCTGAGAATCCACCACCACCACCATCGTCCCCTGGGGATGAAGCATGCTATGAGGGACCCAGGAAGCTCTGCATGCCCTCACGCGGGTTAGCACTCTGGTTAACAGAAATGTTCGGGTTGTCCTGAGAAAGTGCACACAGAAGGCTCCCAGAGTACAGTGCAGCGCCAGACACAGGTGTCTGCACTGTCTCCGAGAAAGCTGTTCTCTCTGAGCAACTCCGTGACCACCTCTGGGACCAAGAAGCATGACCACCTAGCATGATGCAGCAGCCCCCAGCCCTGAATATAACCACATGCCAAGGGCCCAGCAAAGACAAGGGCAGAAGTAGTAAGCCCGGGCCCCTCTGCTCCTACTGCCGCTGGTGAATGGTATTTCCTGGGCAGGGACCAACTGTGGGAGACTTGAGGTTGGCTCAGGCCAGGCTTTCTGGTTCCCTCCCTAGGTAAATGTCATCCCACCGGTGGCCCGGGCCATAATCAACTTCCGGATTCACCCTTCACAGACAGTCCGTGAGGTACGTCCCATATATTCCAGAAAATGGGCTAAACCTGAGAAATCGAAGCCCTAAGGACCTCGGTTTAACGACAATCCTAGGGCTGGGCCAGTTTGGGGTTTTTTTGTTCAATGTACATTTTTCAAAAGCATCCTTTGGCTACATGGCTAGGATAAGGTGTCTGGTTTGGAGGAATTTGGTGTCTGGGGTGCAAAGTGGGAGGCAAAGACTAATAAATGATATCAATAGTAGTAAATATAGTGCACCTGCTGCATGTTTGGCACCAAGGCTAGATGCACACACATTCATTCACAGACATTCATTTAGTCTCTATAACCACCCTATGCGGTGGGCACTGCTTTATTCTCTCAGCCAGTAAAAGCTGAGGCATAGAGCAACAGAGCAGTTAAACAGCATATTCGACAATTATGCATCCAGCACGCTAGCTTCTGAGTCTGTGGTCTACATGACAATTACAACAACCAGGGATGGGCAAATCACCATACGACCACTACAGAGAGAGCTGACGCTACCTTGGAGGGGCCCCTCCAAAATCTTTTCTGACCCCTAGAAATGTGAGTTAGGTGTTAAAGGATCAAGACTTCACAGAAATAGTATATTCATGTGGCTAAAGAAGAGAAATTGGGGAGAAGTAATGGGAGATGAAAACTTATAGGAGATAGAGTTGTAGCTTGGGGATCAAAATCTAGTCCACACTGAGGGCAGGAAAGAACTCTCAGAGTTTTTCCAACAGTGTCAGGATAGGCTCAGGTTTACTGTTAGATGACGTTGGTGGTACTGCAGAGGAAGTGCTGCGGTAGAAGGAGACAGGAAGCTATTGTAGCAGCTCAGGCAGTGCATTGGAGGTCTGAACCGAGGCTGTGGTCATGGGGTGAAGACCGGGAACTCACCTGCAAGAGAGAGGTTCAACAGGATGGGGTGGTGTGTAGATGTGCAGGGAGGGAAAGGCAGGATGGCTGTAAGATTCCAACCCAAGTGCAGTCATTGACCAAAAACCAGTGCCTATGACCAAGACTTAGAATTTCAGAAGAAGAACAAGTTCAAAGAGAAATACAATGGCTTAACAGTTTGAGAAGTATATCATAGAAACTAATAGGTGATTTTAAATACCTCCAACCTGGAGGGAGACATGAAGTAGATGTACAAGGTGGAGTGTTATTGACATAATTGGAACCTGCAAAGTCAATAATGGGTGTCATGATGGAAAGGAACCTGGCACTTTGAGAAAATATAAGAAGGAATGAGATCTCTTCTGGGGCCAGGCAAGGGTGCCCTGAGACTGGGACATTTAAGCTAAAACCTCAAGGGTGAGCAGAAGTTACACTAACTGCTTAATATCTAGAGGAAATGCCAGCTTATTCAAACATCAAGTTGAGCTAGAAAAGAATTCAAAAAGTTAACCTGAATCTTCCCAATTTAACCAAATAGCAACCCAACAAGTTATCAGATGAATCAAATATTCCAGAATACACAGGCTGAGAGGCAGGTCTCTGGCACAGATCATGGAGGGTCAACTACACTTGCACTCCTGGGGTCCTTTCTCCTAAGTTCTTCCTGTGAAGGATTTCATCTGGGAGGCACATTCCTCACTGCAGATGGGAAGTAGATTTATAGCCTGCCTAAAGCCACCCAGCACTAGGGGAAGGGAGGAATTAGAACCAGCGTGAAGTACTAGGGCATGCTTTTCATCAAATGCCAACCTTTGTCCCCCCGCTGGGGGACCATGAGGCCAGGAAATCACTGAATTCCCTCATTGAGCTTCTTTCCACCAGTTTTTTTCCAGCCTCGTTCCAATTCCATGCCCTTCCCAAGGGTTGTTTTCCACCCAGCCAGGACTTTCATCTCCCCAGTCCTGGTACTTTTCCCCCTCTCTTCCCGACCCCTGAATTCCTAGGTCCATGCTGCCCACCTGCACCAGTGAGGAATGGAAAGCTTCCATCAGTCAGAAAGCTCACAGGGCCCGTTGGTCCTGGTCATTTCCCTCTCCCGTACCATGTTCCATTTTCCAGGGCCATGCCCTGAGGGTTCCATGCACAGAGTCTCATGATGGATCTGGGGGGGAAAGACAGGCAGTCCCCAGAGTCCACTCCATCTTCACCTGGTCTCTCCCATGTCCCAGATGTAGGTAGACTCCAGCACCTTCCTCTAAGAAACAAGACTCTTCAGAAGTTCAACAGGCTACCATGTGGAAAGGAAGGTTCATTCTGAATAGGCCTGAGGAGCAGAAATGGCCACTGGGCAAGGTTTTGGGGAGCCTCCACTTGAGGGAGCATTCTAGAATGTGTCGTTCTGGGCAGCAGTGTAGTTTCATCCCTCACAGGGCTTGAGCAGAGTGTCACAGAGAAGATTCTTTCCTTCATGCATTCAGTCACCAAGAGTGTACTGAGGTTACTGTGGACCAGACATTCCTCTAAGCACTTGAGATAGCAGTGAACACGAGAAACAAGATTTCCATTCTAACGGCAATTGTGCGTTAGGGGGAAGAGACAGCAATGAGCAAGTGGCCGGATAAAAGGACACGGGGATTTTGGTTTGGTTTTGTTTTGGTTTTGGTACTGGGGATGGAACTCAGGACCTTGCCTTGTGAGGCAGGCACAGTGCCGCTGAGCTAAATCCCCGGCCCCAAACAAGGGGATTTTTAAGTGGGAAGTACCATGAAGAAAATAGCAGATGCTATGTCCAGAGTGATCATCAGGTGGCAGTGGGGAAGTGAACTGTGGAGTGCAGTGGTAGGGACACACTCCCTCAGAGGTATTTCCATTGAGACCAGGGGAGGAACCAGAGCTGAGAATGCATCCAGGCAGCAAGAGCTCAATGGGGGAGCAGTCCGCATGCCCTCTCTTCAGCGTGTGGATAACAGTAGCATCTACTTCCTAGGATGGCTGTCACCATTACTGGAGTCAGTGATGTAGGTGGTTAGGCCAGGGCCTGGCACATTGCAAGCACTCAATAAACTAGCTGATGTTTGTTTAGAATAGAGGGACCTCCCCTGAGCAATAAGCAGAGATACAAGGCTGGGCGTAGGCAGAGGGACTCACCAATGATGAGGGAGACCTCAAAGTTTAGAGCACGTTGACTTTTCACCTCTCTATCTGCAGTCCTTCTAGAACATTCTCACAACGTTGTCTTGTCCCACAGCTGTTTTACGTATAGGGCTATTCTTTCATGTGAATGGCAGATTTGTTGAAGGTAAAGATAATAAATACATAAAAACTGGTCAGGGCTTTAGAGTTAGCAATCGAGATTCCACCTTGCTGTGCAGCTGCTCACTGGAAGACTGAGACAGGCTGTTATTTAAAATATGCCATCCCATTTTTCAGCAACTTGGTTTTCAGCGTCTTCCTTGTACTGAGCTGAGACATGGCTTTCTGTAACACACAACAGCCCACTTGAGTTTGTTCATATTGCATGTACTGTACTCCTCAGGAGCTAGCATGGTACTCGACACACATAAACACCCAACAGAATCTCACCACATGCTAACAGAAGAGCAAGCTGAGGCACAGAGAGGTCCAGGAGCTTGCCATGGTCACACAGCTCTGAGTGACTGACCGTCCATCATGCCCCTCTCCGTGCCCAGAATGTCTGTGGCCTCCTCCCCATCAGTTTCATAGCCTTCCTTCAAACTTGGGCTCGGAATTCACTCCCCAAAGGCCTCCTTCTCAGTTGAAGTCTGTGAAGGATCCTTCCCCTCACAGCGGAATGCCCAGTCAGCAGCATTATCTGGTTGACCCTGGCAAGTTAGTTACTAAGACAGCTCCTATTGTCATCTGTGTCAGTTCCCATCTTTTATGTCTAAGTATACATCCTTTATTGCAGGCCTTTCATGTGCTTGACACTGGGAACACGGAAGTGTCCTTCAGCTAGTGGGAAACCTGGCCTCTTACTGAAGGAACAGTCTCTCTACCTTCTTTGATTTCTGGAAACAGGAACCTCTAAATGGTTCAGGGCAGGGGACAGTGTGTATAGTCCAATCCAACCTCACAGGAGATGACTTCAGGAACCTTTCAGTGGGTGAAGGATGTTTCAGGACCATACATTGCTCAGGCATGGAGGCTGAGGCAGAAGGATCACAAGTTCAAGGCCAGCCTGGGCAACTTCAGAAGACCTTATCTCAAAATAAATTTAGAAAGGGTCTCTCAGTGATAGAGTGCTTGCCTAGCATGTTCAAGACCTGGCATGTTCAATCTCCAGCACTGCAAAGGGAAAAGAAAAGACTATATTGATTCTTATGTTAGAATGGAATGTTTGGGCCATAAGTGCTAGAATGAAACAGCTCTAAGTGAAAATAAGCTCTGTGTCCCTCTCGCCCACCCAACAATAGGGAAATGGAAATCACCATTTGACTCATGGTAATTTCTAAGCCAGAAGTGGAAACCCTCGCTTCTACTCCAGACTCAGATCCTAGCAAGCTAAAAGAGGGTGTTCTTGAGGTGATGCCCCCCATTCAGATGATCCCCAACAATAGGACATCCCCCTTTAAAATGATCAGTAATCTCCGAACATTTTCAAGCAACTCCCAGTCATAGGTTCAGGCCAGTGCTGAGCCTTCCTTTGGGTAGCTGCATGGGTTTGGGTCCATTTCTACATGTGACCTACTGCTCAGGGTCTCATCTGCATCCTTCTGGGCTCAGGGATTTTGCCAGATTCCCTCTATAGTCCTTTCAGGCTGAATTTTCTAGTAGTTTCCTCGGGTTCCTTCCTGAGGAAAGGAGGCAAAGAGAGAAAACTTGAATACCAGTATCTCAGCTCTGACATTTTGTCCGTGCTGAGCTCATCTTCCTGCCTCCAGTAGAGTTGGTTGCAAACAGGAAGCAGGCATGCCCAGAGAGGGAAAGAAGAGGGTCTGGTCCTTTCGCCACCTGTCCGAGACTCGGGTTGAAGCAGGATCAGCCCATTGCCACGAGATGATTCAGACTCCAGTCTATCGGCTCTTTGACACCTTCAACCAGCACATGACCCTCAGCCCCAGGAGAAAGACACACAATTTCCTGATTGTCCAGTTCCCCCACACACACTCGGGGCTGTAAGACAAGCTCCCCACACACTTAGCCTAAATCTGCTGTGCTGTAGATTGCTTCCAGAAAGGCTCAGCTCTTACTTCAAGGTCAGCTGAAATTGAGGTCCTTTCTGTAAACCCCAAGGCTCTGCCTTGCTGGAGAGAAACGGGGACCATTTTTAAAAATTTTTATAGATATATTTTAGATATACATCATAATCACATTCACTGTAGGGAATTTGCACCTGTACATGATGTATCTTGTTTTTTCTTTTTCCCCATTCCCCTCCCCTCCCTTTGACCCCTCTTCCTCTCCTTATTTACAAAAAAAAACTTTGTTTCTATTTTTTCCTTCTATTCTTTTTTCCCTTTTCTCTTCCTTCCTTTCTCCCTCGTCCCTCCCTAGTTCCCCTTCCTGTTTGAACATTTTCTTCCCATTTCCCAATATTTATTATACATTTTGATCCTTATTGACCCTTTCAGTTTCTCACACCAGAGAAACAAGGCAATATTTTAAATGGATGTCCAATTTATTTCACTTATGAGTATGGTTTCAAGGTGCATCCATTTACCTAGAAATGTCTCAAGCTTTTCCTTCTTTAGGGACCATTTGAATTCGTGTGGCAGTTGGATACCAGCTTGATATGAAATCCAACCCCCTTTGTTTCCACCCTGAAGGTCCTAGAACTCGCCAAGAACATTGTGGCTGATGACCGAGTGCAGTTCCAGGTGCTAAGAGCCTTTGACCCTCTTCCCATCAGTCCCTCTGATGACCAGGCCTTGGGCTACCAGCTGCTCCGCCAGACCATACAGTCCGTCTTCCCGGAAGTCAATGTTGTTGTCCCAGGTAATGACTTCATCGGCTGTGGTTAGAGGGAGTGGGGCTGGAACCGTTTCCTATCCAGTGTCCACTGCCCCACACCCACCCCAGCTGTTCATCCTGGAAACAGCTGGCTGCTTCCTCTGCTGATGGGACTAGAACTGTATTTTCCCCTCAGGGTAGAAGTGAGAAGACAAACAGGAAAGGAACAGAAACAATAAATTAAGTCAGTCAAGCCTGGGTCCTTGCTTAACGTAGGCCAGGAAGGTCCTGCACCCCCTGGCCTAGAGAGGAGGATTGGCTTAGAATCCCCTCTCCTCTGGAGGAGCCACAGAGGGAGCTGAGCTCCTCCCCACACCCAGGTTCTGGTTCTGATTCTCTAGGATGACAGCTCAGCAGCAGGGCTCAGAAGCATCAACCCAGAAGAGTGTCCTGGCCCGTAATGTTCACATTAACCCTATCAACCTTGCTAGCCCAGTCCAATTCCAGCAGCTCCTCTCTGGGCCTGGACTCCAGTCTTTATCATGCTGTCCAAATCTACCTATGATATGATTGTCCAACCAAGAGTGGGCAAGGATTGCCTAGGGAGCTTCTTAAAATGCAGACCTGGAAAGATTCGAGTCAGCCACATGTGGATGGGACCTGGAATCTACCTTGGACAGATATCAACAGGGGATTCTGACGCAAGTGATGGCTGACATGGATTGAGAAGCTCTGGTCCATGGAGTAGGAAAGAGATGTTCTAATGTGAAGGCCTGTGTCCTATCTGGATTTAATCATGGGAGCCCTGGCTCTCACAGTCCCAGACCCTCTTCCCCTGGCCCTCAAAGACTTTGTCCCTTACTGTCTCCCTTCTGGGGCACTTGCCATAATCTTTATCACTAGGGTTGGGCTGTGACAGGAAAAAAGAAGTCAACTGACAGAAATTCAAACCACGTAATTGTAAAGGGCCTGGCTACTCATTTGAAACCAGCAGAGAAAAATAAAACACAAATTATCACCTCAGATCATTCTGTGGCAGTTGTCTTGCTGCTCTGTGGTATCTTTTCCCAAAGAACACACTTAACAGGGACAAATCCCGGCCCCACCTGGGTGACCTGTTCTGACTGAGAGAGAGTAGAAGACCAGAAAGAGAGGATCTTGGGACTTTCCAGACCTGCAGTTTGAGTCTAGAATGAAATCGCCCCTCAGAAGATGAGAATAACAGGAAGTTGTGTTCCACTTGCAGAGGCCTGCACCTAGACAGTGTTTATTTCTGACCAAAGGAGATAGTGAATAAAGTTCAGGTGATAAAAGAGTTGTATCTAGACTTCTGGTTTCTAAAATAGCAAATGGCCATGGTGATGGGGATGAAAGGAAGGTATTGTCCTCCTTGGTCATCATGAAGAGAGGACACTTAGGTTTGAATCATTCCAGGAATACATCACCATTGCCCTTGGCAGAAGAGTCTATGTTCCTATCTGAAATTAAGTTTTTGTAAGATTTTAAGGAAGGGCAGCTCAAAGGTCAAAAATGTCATAGCCATAGGCTCCCAAGAAGGGGCAGGCATTGCCCTATAATGACCCAGGGGTCCTAATCTTCCAGCCACCCCGCCTCCTGACTCTTCCTTGGCTTGGTTGCTCATAAGAACCCCTTTTCATCTTCCCTCTCTAGGAACTTGTATTGGCAATACAGACAGCAGACACTACGCAAACCTCACCAATGGCATCTATCTGTTCAATCCCGTCTCTCTGCAGCCTGAGGACTTCAGCAGGTGAGTGGACCAGCTCTGAGCAGAGGGGGTCAGGAGACACATGTGACCTGTGTCTTCCCATCCCAACAGTCCACAGAACGGGAGAAAGAAAGCCAGGGGCTGGCAGTCCAAAGTGGCGACATTGTAGAAGCCAGGTGCCCTCATGGCTAGAGGCTTGTCATTCCCCAGAATTTATGAAAACTGCCTGCCTTTTACAAGGATGGACATAATCAGGATTGGTGAAAACCTGGTGGAATAAGGACCTTGGGAGCTCCTCCTGCCTATGGGAGAGTGCTTACCCCCAGACCCCTCTGTACCAAAGAAAACCCCTCAGCACTCTCTGAAATGCATGCACACAAGGTCAGAAGTAGCCATGTGCATTGACTTCTCTGAAACACTATGGAAATCCCAGACATGAGCACCAATTTTAGGGGCTGCGTGTGGTTTACTATCTTGTGCATTCATCAGCAAATTGGAATGTTGGGTATGGGAAGATAATTTCCATTATCCTCTCTACTATTTATCATATCCAGACCTGATTTCCCCATGATAGGTCAGTGGTACAAGAGAAAGAAAATATTTAGATATGAGCTTAAGGATAACTTTAATGATTTTGTTTTTATTTTTCACATTGGACAGAGAGGCAAGTAGCTCCTCTATTTCCTATCATCTTTGAGGTTACAAGTGTAGTTTGATTGTCGTGTTTGATTCACTGTGTTTTGGAAAGGCAGGTTGGTGGGCATGAGATCAGTAGCAGCGAGGCCCTAGGTTGAGGAGAGGGCAGAACAGGGCCCCAGGCAGTTGCCTGCCCCACCCCTTACCCTTGGGAACCTGAGGCACGGGCAACTGGCTTGGAGAAAAGTCTGGCTGGGGGCTCTGTCCTAAGAGAGAGAGAATTAGGAGATCGTTCTTCCAGAGGACTTCAGAGCAGATTTCGAACCCCACTGGAGTGTATTCTTCTTCCTCACTGTTCTTTGCCATGAGCACCAACTCAGGACCCTGAGAGGCCATCATGTCATGTGAAGTCTCAAAAATGGCTTCTCCCATTTTGCCCTTTCCCACCCTGGAGGATCAGAGGCCAGGAGACCGGGAGAGGGCAGGGCATGCACTTGGCAGACACCCGGGTTGTAGCTCTTGGCCGTCCTCCGCTGCCCTCACCATCTCTCTCTGGTTCAGCATTCACGGAGTCAATGAGAAGATCTCAATCCGAGACTACGAGACCCAGGTGAAATTCATCTTTGAGTTCATCCAGAATGCTGACACGGAATTGGAGGGGATGCCAGACCCCCCTCACCTGCATGATCTGTGAGGTCGAGGGCCAAGCTGGGTGAGGGTGCCGAACCCCCAAGGGAAAGCCAGTGCCGATCATGGTTTTGACCAAAGCCACATTTTGCTATATTGCTGGCCTGCCTAGGTCACCCCTAAGCGCATCCAAAAGCAAGGCCTGGAGAAAGGGAAGACAGCGGAACTCTGGCTTCTCCCTGCCCTTCCTCCCACTGTCTGCATCCTTCCACTGACTGGCACTCACTGCCTTCTTGTTCCTCCACTTAGAAAGATGCCATCTGTCTTACGCTAATTATTCAACTGCGCCACCCTTTGAGCCTGACAACAAATGCAGTGTTTAAAAAGCTCAACCAGGTTTTTGCTGATAAAAGTGTTCATTTAGGGGCTTTAGTGCCCTTTTCAAGGTTTGTATGTTGCTTCTTGCCAGAACTTTCTCCGCGCCCCGCCCTCTCTCCCGGGGCCTTCACACTGAACTACCTCCTCAGCCATTTTCATTTGTCCACTTTGCGACAGGGTCTCACTAAGTCGCCCAGTTGGAACTTGAACTTGCAACCCTTCAGCCTCTGCCTCTCTCAGTGCTAGGATTAGAGGTACACACCACCTCACCTGGCTCAGCCTGTCTCTTCTGGAACTCACGAGCTGGGTCTTTATCTCTCCTCACCTGCCCCTGCCTCCCTCTCCCTGCTCTAACAGTTAAAACACATCTGAAGCAGGACTCACTGAAGCTGAAGCTAGTGCAATTGCCGCCACAGTTGGTCGGTAAAGGGACCTAAGCAGCACCAGCTGGTGAGGTTGAGGGGCCGGCCTGAGCAGGGACCTCGGGAAACCCCAGACCTCCTCACTCTGAAGCCTGGGGCCTGGAAAAGAAAGCCTCTGTCCTTGGGCTCCTCCCAAGGGCTGCCTGGGCTTTGCTCCCTCCCCTGGCCTGTTCCTGCCACCTGCTGCTGCTGTCCCACCCCAGGAGGCACTAATCTGTGGGAACATTTCCTGGCACATCCTATGGGCTGAGCTCCCAAGGGAAGGGAACTCATGACAGCAGAGCCCTGGCCCTGGCATCGTGTCCTGCTTCAGGCCAATCAAGGGGAAGAGGGTGGCCCAAGGCAGGAGGGGAAGGGGGAGACTGCCCTGGGGGCTGTGCCCTGGGCTCGGGGGACACGGAGAGACACAGCAGCCTCCATCGGGGCTAGCAGAGCCCTGTCTTTTTGCTCTGGACTCCAGCGCTGAGCATACTCGACTGCGCAGTCGGTGCCAGGTGGGGGCATTGGAAAGCAGCATTGCTGTGGCTCGAGGCCAGGAGCTGTGCTTTGTGGATCACAAGGAAGTTGGGGTCACAGAGGGAACTGGGACTTGAGAGGCTCCCCTCTTCTCTCCTCCCGTGCCCTCCCGGGTTTGAGAGCAGTGGGTTCCTTTGCCCTCTCCCCGTAAAGCCCTGTGCCCCTGCGCCGCCTATCCCTCACCTCCCTCCCATGGATGTGAGCCGTTTCCTGGAGCTCTGGCTCCATTGTCAGTGTTAGAAACAGTACAGGGATTATTCAGGCTTTTTTGCTGCTCCTCCTAAGGTTCACCCTCCTCCCCTCGCCCTCCCTTGTTTTTGCCAATTCAGTACTTATTCAGCCTCTGCCGGAGGGCAAGCTGAAGCACAGGAAGAATCCTGCCATACAGAGCAGTTTCGTACCCTTCCCCAGCACAGCCCCTCTCGAGCCCCGTGAAGAAGGAGCTGAGAACTTGATTCCCAGGGCTGTCACACACCTTGCTGGGGGCAGTGGGCCCAAACTGTGTCATCTGCCCCAAACTCACAGTTGTGCCATGACCTAACTTACCATGACATCTACCACCCATCGATTGTCTTAGTCCATCCTCACGACAACTGCTGTGGTTTGTGTCCCCCAGAATTCACGTGTCGGAAACTTCATCCCCAGGGTTTTGTGTGAATGGTAGTAAGAGGGTGGAAACTTATTCAGAGCATGATCTGCAGCGGTGAGGCCACTGGAAGATGGTCACAGGGTACAGCCCAATGACTGACTTGAAATGTTTACTTTTCATGGTCATTTTTATTTGGGGGAAGAGTCAGTAGTCACACAGCAGCCAGGTGTGATGATGCACACCTGTAATCCTAGCACCCTGGAGGCTGAGGCAGGAGGTATACCATGAGTTCAAGGCCAGCCTGGACTCCATAGTGAGTTTAAGACCAGTCTGAATTACATAGCAAGACCCTGTCTCAAAAAACTAAAAAAAAAAAAAAAGAGAGAGAAAAGTTATACAGTACCAGACATGGTGAATCGGGTAGATGAAGACACGCTGTATAATTTTTACAAAGCTGCCTTTCTATTGGATGGCACTCAGCAGCAGCATTCACTGTATTGATAATGCCTCTTAAAGACCCTCACAAAAGGACTCCCAGATTGCTTCAGAAAGTGGCAGGAACGATGGTTAAGTGTGATCAAAGTAAGAGGGATTGATGGCAATGTGTCCTTCACTGTAACACATTTTTTAAGTGTAAACACCATTTTTTGATCAGCCCTTGTATATGTCAAAATATAATATGGTGCCCCATTTTAAAAACATAGAAAGAGGGGCTGGAGATTTACCTCAGTGGTTTTGCCGCCTGCTGCACAAGCACGAGGACCCGAGTTCGATCCCCAGTACCAAAAAAAAAAAAAAAATCCATAGAAAGAGACCAGAAGACACATAGGTATGTGAGCTCCACCTTGTGACTCTGCCAGCCGGAAGGCTTCAACAGGGGCTAACCCTCCCCTCCCCCTATCCCACCTGCCCTTGAACTTTGGACCCCCAAAAACATGAACCAAAATAAACCTCCTTCTTTATAACTCACTAAGTCTGTGGCATCTGTGTTCTAGGAGACAGAAAACAAACGAATACAACTCCAAGGTGTTATTGCCTATTTTGCAGGAGAGGCAACTGAAACTCCAATGTTAAGTGACTCCAAGGTTGTCCAAGGTCATGCAACTATTAGGGACAGAATCTATATGAATCCAAAACTTGTGCTAATAGTCCTGAAGAGAAAACAGATTCAGGAAAGTCATTTGCCCAAGGTGACAGTTCTTAAGGGACAGCTCCAGAGTTGAAATCCAGGTCAAAAATCCCCAAGTCCAGAGCTGTTTCTACCTCACCATGCTGCCTGCCCCAAGAGCTCGCAGTGTTGGGCTGATTCGCTCTCATCCAGGGAGAGGTCAAGGCCAAAGGCTCTTCTATTGCTGGATTTCGTTCTTAGCTCTAGCGCTCTGTTTCCCCTGGCTGACCTCTGCCTGTTCACACCTCTCCTTGTCTGCAGCTCTTCTTACTACCCACTCCAATCCCAGCTTCCAGATTCAGTTCTTTTCCCTTCTCTGACTTGGAGACAACCAGGTCTCTTGTGACCCATAGAGTAAGTGGGAGAAGACTAAGCAGAGACCCCTTCTGGCTTTAGAAAGGTTGGTCTGTAACATCCTGGAGTGGGAAGGAGGGCTCTGAGAGGGAACTGCTCTGAGAACACATATTCCGGCCCAGTGGCAGCTAGAGGTTCTGGGGAAAGAGGCTCGAAGTGTGGGCTGAGCAGGACAGCATGAGCTCCCAAGACTCTGGGCATGATGGGGCAACAAATCCAAGACATCCCTCTACCCCTGCTCCCACTCAGCTACCTCTTCCCGAATCCACCTTGAAAGACTCCACCAGAGATGGTGCACACCTGTAATCCCAGCACTTTGGAAACTGAGGCAGGAGGATTGCCAAGAGTTTGAGGCCAGCCTGGCCCACCTGGTGAGTTTGAGGCCAGCCTGAACTGCACAGTGAGACACCCCCCCCCACAACAAAAAAAGACTGCAGCAGATAAAGCACCCACGCAAGGCCCTTCCTCCCCATCAGGGACTTAGCTCAACCTTCTTACTCCCACCTCACCACCTCAGGTGGGAAGGAAGACAAAATACTCATAAGCAAAGAGAGTGGGAAAGAAAGGGAGTAAAGTTGGGCTGGAACCCCTTGATTTCAAACCAAGGCTGCTAAAAAGATGATCATCCAATATTCTTTTCTTCTAGGGAGACAACAGGAGACAAAGTTTCTATGCAAGAGCTGAATATTTCACTAAATATTGAAAATTTAAAGTATATTTATAAAATTAAACTATTTGTAATTCTAGTTGTTCAATTCCATATACGTCAATAAAGGGAATCAATATCATGTTTCACATACATTACATTTAGACCTACAAATATAAAAATTTAAGAATAATATAAATTAATACTACCAAATGTTCCTCAGCCATCATTCATTGTTGTAAATATAAGATGTGAGCTAAAATCACAGTGAATGTTTTTTGTCATTTTTAATTTTAATGAAATAAACAATTTCATATCACATAGAGAGTAAGTCCATCCACTCATCCTTGATAAAATTTTAGAAATAATTTCTGTAAAATGTTTAGTATTGGGCCAAGGATTTAGCTCACTGGTGCCTCTGCCTGCCTCACAAGCACAAGGTCCCGAGTTCAGTCCCTGATACCAAAAATAAATAAAATAAAATAAAATGTTTAGTATTTGATTTGGAATTAATCCATTTATAACAGGACTTCTACAGGTACTTTTAATTCTTTTAATTTTGTGAAGTTTTAAAAATACAGAAAATTGGGCCGGGGATTTAGCTCAGTGCTTCCACTGCCTGCTTCGCAAGCACAAGGTTCCGAGTTCGATCTCCGGTACCAAAAAAAAAGTACAGAAAAGTACAAAAGAATAAGCTATCCATACACTACAGTCCAAAATTAGTATCTTCATATACTTACTTGCAGTTTTTTGCTTTTTGTTTTTGGTACCGGGGATCGAACTTGGGTCCTTGCGCTTGTGCAGCAGGCGGTGAAAGCACTGAGCTAAATCCCCGGCCCCAACTTACTTGCAGTTTTTAGGAGAAATGGATGTCTATATAAAAAGCTGAAGCCCTACCCCACCTCCCACTCTCATCCCCTTCCCTTCTCCACTCTTCACAGGCCACCATCTAGGGTTTGGTCTCTATCCTTCCAGTGGATTCCAAAAACATTTACATACATGTGTGTATCCACAAGCAATTGAAAGCACTGAACTTGATCAAGAAAGCTTTTATAACTCAAATTTACAAAAAGTCACCATACTATATGCATCATTCTGCAACTTTTTTCCCTCTTGACATATTTTAGATATTTCCATTAACATATGATTCTTATCTGTTATAGATATATGTACAGTATGCCATCATAAGAACTTTCCATTTTGTTCCAGATGGACATTTAAATTGTTTCCAATATCTGGCTACTACAAAGCGAGCCATAGAGAAGTTCCTGGTATTTCCTGAGCATACACACAAGTAAAACTAATACTTGTTTTGTTTTGTTTTTCGGTACTGGGGATCGAACTCAGGTCCTTGTGCTTGCGCAGCAAGTGGCGAAACCACTGAGCTAAATCCCTGGCCCATACCTGTTTTTTTTAAATTTGTTATAAGGGAGCCGGGGATTTAGTTCAGTGGTTCCACCACCTTCCTCGCAAACACAAGGTCCTGAGTTCGATCCCGGTAGCAAATAAATAAATAAATTTGTTACAAGGAATGTTTTCCTACTTCCAAGGTCATAACCATTTTTAATATATTGGCTTTTCTTCAATCCCTGTGGGTTTTACTTTTCTGTATAATTCATGGTCCATTCTCACCCCTCAGAGAACAAATTGCCCCCAAATAATTTTTTTAAGTTTCATTATTTCCTCATCTCCTAATGCCATCTCTTTAATATTCCAAATTTGAATAAATGCATAGGTCTCATTGTGGGGTCCCCTCTGCTCTGCTGAGTCACCATCACAAAGGCTTATTATTTGTAGATCAACTACAAATAATCTGCATCTAGATGATCTACAAATAATAAGCCTACATTGATCACAGATGCTTTTGTTTCTTCCTTTCTAACACTTATACCTAATTTTTCTTACACTGTGAAGATGTCCAGATTTATGCTGAATGCAGTAACAGGCCTCTATTTTCTGTTCCCAATTCTAGGGAAATGTACCTGAAGTTACAGTGTTACCTCTGCTGTCATTTTTTTGGTTGGGCACAGTCTTCCTCATAGGAATGTCTTTTTCTTCAGTATGAACTGTTGGTGTCCTCTAAGTTTTAGCATTAAAGGTCACCTCACTTGTGGTGCTTTGCTTCAAAATATTTCTCATGTACTGTGAGATGCAAATTCCTGGTGCATATTCTCCCATTTGGAAGATATTCACAGGTTTTTTATTGAGTATGAATTTTCTGGTGTCTAATGTGGGGTGACTCCTGGCTGAAAGCTTTCCCACATTCACTACATTGATAAGACTTCTTGCTTGTGTGTATTCTCAAATGCAGGGCTAGGGTTGAGAACTGAGAGGAAGCGTTCCCACATTCATTACATCCTTAGGGCTTCTCGCCTCTATGGCTTCTCAAGTGCGCAGTGAGAGATGAACTCTGAGAGAAGGCTTTTCCACATACACTGCATTCATAAGGTTTATCACTTGAATGAATCTTCAGATGCACAGTAAGTGATGTTTGTTGAGGAAGGCTTTTCCACATTCATGACATTCATAGGGTTTCTCTCCAGTGTGAGTGTCTTACTGCTTTATGAGGTACTTCTTCGGGCCAAAAGCTATTCCACATTCATCATTTTCAAAAGGTTTCTCTCTAGTATGAAACTGTCATGCTCGGTGAGATTGGAGTTATGGCTGAAGATTTTCCCACATAAAGGTATTTATAAAGGCAAAGGGGTTTCTCCCACTACAATTTCTCTGCTAATTTCTCACCTCTGGATGGAAGCTCTCCCACATTCACAAGATTTCTCTCTAGTATGAATTTTTTGATGAACGAAGATCTACTTTTGGCTAAAGATAGTCCCACATTTATTACATTTATAAGGCTTCTCTGTGCGTGGCCTCTCAAATGCAGAACAAGGGATAAAGTTTGAGAGACAATTTTGTCACATGTAGCACTTTCACAGCTTTCTCTCCAGTAAAAAACTCTAATATTCAATGAAGTTATGCTATAGTCACTGGTTTCTCTCCAGCATGAATTGTCTGATGCTTGGCGAGTTCTGTCATCTCGCTAATGGCTGATCAATGTTCTTTAGAAGCACAGGGTTTCTCTTCAGCAGGACTTCTCGGTTCAGTGGACAAATGTTCTCGTCATGTGGGTGACTGTTTTCCACATTCAGTAAATTCATGGGGTTTTTCTCCAGTGGGGATGCTCTGCTATCACACAGCATACAAAAGCATTTCTATACCAATTCATAAGGGGCTTTTAACACATAGAGTACGCTCTGGTAGAGGATTTCCAAACTAATAAAATTGATGATTCTTTTCTACACAGCTTCCCTCATAATTAAGTCTAAATTGTCTTTTGAATTCAAAATTTCAAAAAGGTGTTAGGTCCAGGGATTTAGCTCAGTGGTTTCACCGCCTGCCTCTCAAGCCCAAGGTCCCGAGTTGGATCCCCGGTACCAAAAAAAAAAAGGTGTTGCCTTAAGAGAAATAAGGTCTGTGAACAAAGGGTTTTTCCAATTTCCTTATACTCACTGTTCTTTCCCTAGTCTGTGTTTATTGGAGATGGATGCAACTTGCCTCCAAAGTCTGGCTGTCTCTCTATCTGCTCACTGTCTTCTCAGGTTTCTTCTAGATAGACTTTCCACTTCTTTCTCCACCATCCAGTCTGTCTTCTTCAATGGAAGATCATATCCAGTTTGATCTCTAAAATCTGCTATTGGGGAGAATGACACAGTGCTGGACTATTAGTGCCGAGACCAAAGTACTGTGCCATTCTGGAATACTAGAGCCCTGGGCCCTGGGCCTTCTGAAAGATACAGAAGGTGTTATTTCCCAGGGATCCACAAGGAAGGAGCCCTCCTGCTTTTTGCACCATGTGGACCCAGTGGCCATACCAGCCCACAAAGACTAAAATATCACAGTGAATTTTATACAGTGGATCCTTGACCTACAAACTCAATCGGTTTCTGAGGGCTGGTTGTAACTAGGAAAATACAACTGAGATCTGGATATTTACCTGTATACACGCTATAGATAACAAGAGGCAGATGAATCTTCCATTGACCTAATTAACCCAAGTTGTTCTTATGTCAGGCCAGTCCTAACTTGAGGGTCCACTGTATTTTTAAAAACATATTAAAGTAAAAAACACACTGGCCATTAATAGCAAAAAAAAAAATACTCCCCCCTCACATTGAACACACTTACCCTATTGTTCCTGTCACTTTCTGAAGCAGTTCTGGAAGTGCTCATATTAAATGAGAAAAAGCCGAAAGCCTTCCCTCTAAAATCAGGAACAGGACAAGGACCTCCTTTATCACCACTTCTGTTCAACATAGTGCTTGAAACATTAGCCAGAGCAATCATGCAAGAGAAAAAAAATCAAAGGATACATATAGGAAAGGATGAAGTCAAAATGTCATTATTTGCAGAAGACATGACTACTTACAAGACCCCAAAAACTCCACCAAAAGACTCCTAGAGGGACCGGGGATTTAGCTCAGGAGTTCTGCCGCCTGCCTCACAAGTGCAAGGTCCTGAGTTTGATCCCCGGTACCAGAAAAAAAAAAGACTCCTAGAACTGGTAAATAAGTTCAGTGGTGTAGCAGGATACAAAATAAACACATAAAAACCAATAGCTTTCCTATACACTACTAATAAACTCACTGAAAATGAAATTAGGAAAACAATAGCATCAAAAAAATTAAGTACTTAGGTATTAATCTAACTAAGGAAGCGAAAGACTTCTACAATGAAAATTATATCAGATTGAAAAAGAAAATCAAGGAGGACATCAGAAAATGTAGCTGGGCATTGTGGTACACACCTGTAATCCCAGCACTTGGGCTGAGGCAGGAGGATAGCCACAAGTTCGAAGCCATCCAGGGCTACATGACATAGTGAGTTCAAGGTGAGCCTGAACTACACAGAGAAACCCTGTCTCAAAAAAGAAAGAAAGAAAGAAAGAAAGAAGGAAAGAAAGAAAGAAAGAAAGAAAGAAAGAAAGAAAGAAAGAAAGAAAGAAAGAAAGAAAGAAAGAAAGAGGA
>NW_004624807.1:5437140-5473938 GCF_000247695.1 Heterocephalus glaber
GAAAGAAAGAAAGAAAGAAAGAAAGAAAGAAAGAAAGAAAGAAAGAAAGAAAGAAAGAAAGAAAGAGGAAAACCATCCCCTGTTCCTGGTTAGGCAAAACCAACATAATCAAAATAGATATAATTCCAAAACTCATATACAGATTTAATTCAATTCCAATCAAAATACCAGCATCATTTTTCACAGAGCCAGAGAAAAGAATTCTAAATTTACATAGAATCAGAAAAGACCCAGAAGAGCAAAAGCAAACCTAGGTAACAAAAGCAAAGCAAGTGGCATCACAATCCCAGACTTGAAGTTATATTATAAAGCTACAGTGATTAAAACAGCATAGTACCAACACAAAAACAGGCATGTGGATCAATGGAATAGAATTTGAAAACCAGTAGGGGCCGGGGATTTAGCTCAGTGGTTCTGCCGCCTGCCTCGCAAGTACAAGATCCCAAGTTCGATCCCCTGCACCAAAATTAATTAATTAATTAATTAATAAAGCAGAAACAACCCCAGACACATATGGCTATTTGATCTTTGACAAAGGAGCCATAAACATATATTGAAGGAAAGATAGCCCCATTTAATAAATGGCACTGGTAAAACTGAATATCCATATGCAGAAGATTGAGTCTAGACCCATATATCTCACCATGTACTAAACTAAAATCAAAATGGATCAGAGATCTAAATGTTACAACAGAAATACAATGTACTGGAAGATAAAATAGGTACAACTCTTGAAGACATGGGTGTAGGCAAAGACTTTTTGAACAGAACCCCAGTGGTGCAAGAAATAATACCAAGAATCAACAAATGGGATCATATTAAATTAAAAAGCTTCTACCCATCAAAGGAAAAAACCAACAGAGTGAAGAGACAACCTACAGAATGAGAAAATATTTTGCCAGCTATTCCATGGACAGAGGCCTAACATCAAGAATATATAAAGAGGGCTGGGGATTTAGCTCAGTGGTTTCGCTGCCTGCTGTGCAAGCGCAAGGACCCGAGTTCAATCCCTGGTACCAAAAAAAAAAAAAAAAAATTAAACCTTCCCCCCCAAAATAAAAGATCAAATCAATAAATAGGCAACTAAGATGAACAGTACTTCTCAGTAGTAGTACAAATGGTCAATAAATATATGAAAAAATGCTCATCATTGGTGGCCAACAGAGAAATGCTAATTAAAACTACATTGAGATACCATCTTACCACAGAAAGAATAGATATCACAAAAATATCTAACTATAACAAATCTTGGCAAGGATTTGGGGACAAAGGAACTCTACTACATTGTGGTGGAAATGTAAAGAAGTATAATGACCATGGAAATCAGAGTGGAGAGTCCACAAAAAACTAAAAATAGAAATTCCATTTCACCCAGCTATCCTCCTTCTATCTTCCCAAGAGAGTTAAAATCATCATATTACAGGAATACATACATACCTATGTTTATAGCAACACAGTTTATAATACCTAGATCTTGGAAACAGCATTTATGTCTATCAACAGATGGAAAAGGAAAATGTGGTATTATACATAATGAAGTAGTACTACCATAAAGAAAGATAAACTCAAGCCATCAACTGGATGCAACCTGAGAAGGTAATGTTAAGTAAAATAAATCAGACACTCAAGCTCAAATATCACATGGTTTTCTTATAATTGAAGAAAAAATGGAAATAGAGCTTTTGTAAATGGAGTGGAGAACGAGAAGGGGACAAGAAAAGAATTAAGACGTGTTCTGTACATGTACAAGTCCCCCATGACAAATATGATCATTAGGTACTGTAAACATGTACTACAAATAATTTTTTTAAAAAAGAAAAAAATATATATATCCCATGTTTCCCTGAAAATCAGACCTAACCAGAGATCCAAAGTGCCAGCCAATCAGCCCACCCTTGCCTTACCTGTCATTACAGAGAATAGTGAGGTATAATCTTCTGCATGACATTGCCCATCCCCATGGTAACAACCAGTTACTAATTACAGCTGAAATTTATATTCCAGGTAGATCTTATTTTCAGGGAAATAGGATATATAATGTATATTGAGATATAGATATATAGAGAAATAAAGAGCAAAATAGAAGAGAGATAAATAGGAAATAATGAGAAATTTAAATGCTTTCCCGAATACTTTCCCCAATTCAAATACTTTCCCACTGTTTAAAAATATTTCAGTATATGTGCTAATTGGTTTTATTTATACTACTAGTTTATCTTAGTTCACTGAAAAGAAAGATTTGTGTTATTATCTGTTTCCTTTTTTGTAAGAATCTTTTTGGCCTACGTCTTATACTCTGAGTAACTACTTTATAGACAACAATACACAGTATAAGAACTATTTTTACTCTCCCATTATTTGATTTGTGTGTGTGTGTGCAGGTATGTGTTCTAAGACAAGGTCTCACTCTGCAGTTCACGCTGGCCTTGAACTCACTATTAGCCCAGGCTGGCCTCAAACTTGCGACAATCCTCTTGCCTCAGTCTCCTGAGTGCTGGGATTACAGGTGCACACTTGTTTTTTCATATGATAAAAAAGGGTAAATTTTCTGGCCTAATACCAGACTTTTGGAAACAGAATTTCCAGGAAAGAGCCCTGGAAATCTGTATTTTAAATGAAGTGCCCATAGGTGATTCCTAAGACCAGGCCGGTTTAGGAATCCCCAGAATAAGGAATTATCAAAGGAGGATTAAACAGAGAGAGTAGTTTGAAACTAGATAATCTGGTTGGTAAGATACAGTCTTCTTGTGTCCTAGCTCTAGCAAAATAAAGCTGATTCATCTTTGGCTTGTGACCACTGCAGAGATGCTGTCTTGATTAACTCCCTGCTCGAACTCACATGCTGGCTGTCCCTCTTTAGCCCTTCCCAGTCAGGCACGACTTCACATTCAAGCCTGAGCTGCGCCTTCAGATGCCTAAGCCCTGTTTGTGGCTTCTCCTCTTTGGTGAAGTCATAACAGTCCTTCTGTATGCAAAGAATTTTCCAAGTCCTATTTTATCACTAATCCTCTCAGCATTTCTGAAAGGGGGAGTAGTGTCTGCCATTTATTATTTTTTATGTCTCCTCTTTATAGATATGGTTCTGAGACATCAGACACCAGAGCTTGCCTATGGTCACATGCCTAATACACAGCTGAGCATGAATTCAGCCCTGTGATTACACTGCTGTGGCACACTCCACTTGCAGCATTGCCTCTCAAAGATTACTTCTCTATCCCTGGTTACAATTCATCAGATTATTTGCTGGCTATAAAGTCTTCCTAGCTCTGCCCAGTAATTTCAGAACTACAGCTCCAAAACACCTGGAATCACCCTGCCTACAGGAATCCCAGGGTGGGTATCCAAGGGGCATTGGGAAATAGGAGCCCAGCAGGAGGGAAGACAAGGGGATGGTGACAGCAACTAGCTCTGTGCCCAGATGGCCACACTTCCCTGTCCCCTCCACCCCACCCCATCACCACATCCTCCTAGAACGGAATGAAGCCGGAAGGGGATATCACCTCAGCTCTGTGCAGCGGAAAGACATTGACCTCTGCGAGGGAGACGCAGGGGAGGGGTTACAGCAAGGGGAAAAATGGGAGGGGGTACCTTTTCCCAGCAAAACAAGACCCAGAAAAGTTTCCACCCACATCAGGTTAGTCTTGTGACTCTGCTAAGCTAGTGAGGGTGTCTAGGATCTGTGCAGCTCTGGAATCTTATGGAGCTTCGGGATGAGTGCCCAGATCATCCATGGAGAAGTCCTGGGAGGATAGCAGCTGTCCTTGAAGGAAGGCCGTGGTGCCAGGGAAGGTCAGGATAGAGGTTAAATGACCCATGTATCAGGACCGTGCTAAGCAAGACTGAAGAAGGCTGCCTCTAGAAGCCTTCCCCTCACCAGCTCCCACGGATCCCTAGCAATGATCAACAATTCTGTTCCCACAACCACCTCCACCGCCGAATAGATCCATACTCTAAGTGAAAATTCTGGACTTGCTCTTCAAATGTCACCTGATGACAAGTCACCCAGCTTCTCTACAAGGAGACTGCTAGCCCATCCTTACCTTAGTCAGAAATTTCTAGCACAATGATTAGCCACACTGCCTGGAGGGAGGGAGAGGAGCTGGGGAGAGGATCCTATGAGTTTGATAGGGTGATGCAAGGGGGAAATCTCTCCCCTGTAGTAAGGACAATCAGTCAGACTCCTGATCCAACCTGATCCCAGCACTGTAACTGAAGGAGGTGGGGAGGACACCACAGACAAAGACAATAAGCAAAAGGTGCTGCAGAATGCAACAGGCCTGGGCAGTCTTCAGGGAAAATAAGATACTGACCGTGACCGAATGACCCTCCATCTTCAGGATGGACAGTACAGGCCATGAGGAAGTTAATGCTACATCTGAGGGAAAAACAATGTTCCTAGTGAAAAGTAGGAAAGACCTTGTGACCAAAGTTATCAGGAGGCCTCCCTGAGAGGGAAACATGTTTCTAAGTGCAGAAGAGCTCTCAGCTACGGAACTTTAACAGTGGGACATGCCTTGAGGCAGGATGAGGACCACGTGACCTTTGGGTGTTCTTGTACTACAAAGGTCCACACGATGCTCACAGACCTAGACACCCCCAACTGAGACTTTCCTTCTGAAGTATCTGGCAGCCTTGATACCTGCTGCTAGTTCCTGTCTTTTCATCTATGACCTCTGCTCCCCACATCTGTGCTGCTCTGCTCGAAAACTGTAGCTATTTCTACTCTTTTCTTGGAAAAAGGTTGGGATGTCTTCCCCTTCCCAAGGTTACAGCCAAGTCGGCTAGCAGGAAATCTGCTTGCTCCAGGAACTCTCGGTGTTTGACTCTGATGATCAGCACAACACAGGGGACACTGCCTGAGTCTGCTTGAGACTCATCTGTGTCATGTATCATTCATTTAACACATTTACTGAGTTCCTACTTTGTGCCAGGAGCCTGGGACTCACTAGTGACCAAAATATACAGATTATAGCCAGGCACGATGGTACATGTAATTCAGCACTGACTGGGGAGGCTGAAGTAAGACTGCAAGTTCAAGACCAGCCTGGGCAAGTTAATGAGACCCTGTCTCAAAATAAAAATAAAAATAAAATGAGAAAGGCTGGAGATGTAGCTCAGTGGTAGAGTGCCACTGGGTTCAACTCTCAGTAACACACATGCATGCACACACACACACACACACACACACACACACTCAATACATATTATAGTGTTGTTGCAGTGGCCCTGATCCTTCAGAAGACCCCAAAATAAGATATCCCATATTTATACACTCATAGAAATATTTGCAATTCCTATAACTGACAAAAGACTCCCACATGAAGTATATAAAGAACAACTACAAAGCAGTAAGACAGAGTCTAATAGAAAATTGACACAACACTTAAACAGATATCCAAGCAGTAAGTAAATGTGTGAAAATGTGCTCTCAACCACAATGAAATACTACTCTGCATCTACTAGAATGGGTCAATTTTTTCTCTTTTTAGATTGACAATACGGGGTGTTGAGTGTTGATAAGGATATGATGCAACTGGAACTCTAAGACACTGCTGGCAAGAGTGTAAATTAATGCAAGCAAACTGGAAAACTGTTTAATAACATTTACTAAAGATAAGCATTTGCCTACACTATGACCCAGTAATTCTGTTCCCACATATATTTCCTGTTTCTTTTTTGTTTTGTTTTTGAGACAGGGTCTCACTACCTGGCCTTAAAATCATTATTTAGCCCAGGCTGGCCTTGAACTCACAGTGACTTCTCCTGCCTCAGCCTCACAGGTGCTGGAATTACAGGCATGCACCACCACGCCCAACATCCCAGCCATATTTCCAATAGAAGTATGAGCCAGGCAGGATGGTGCATGCCTGTAATCCCAGTACTCTGGATGAGGCAGGGAGATCCCAAGTTCCAGTCCAGACTGGACAATTTAGCAAGACACTGTCTCAAAATAAAAAATAAAAACACCTGATGATACAGCTCAGTGGAAAGGCTTTGGGTTCCAACCTTGGTACTTAAAAAAAAAAAAAGTGCACCAAAAGACATGCATTAAAGTGTTACAGCAGCCTCATCCACCTCATGTGATGACCCCAAATTGGGAACGACCCAAATGGCCATCAGATAAATTGTGGTCTATCCACTTAGGGCATAGCATACAATAACTGAAAAATGAGCTGCTACCACACATTATAGATGAGTTTCACAAATATAATATTAAATGAGAGAAACCAGACACAAAATAATACCTACCAAATTGTTCCACTTATATAAAATTCAAAAGCAGGCAGACAAAACCCATCTATACTGTTAGACAAAGTTCATCTTTGAAAATGGGGATAAGGTAGAGACAGAAGAGATAGGAAGGCTTACGGGGATGCTGATCATGATCTAATTCCTGATCTTGACAGTGGCTGTATGGGTCTGTTCACTTGTGTTATAATTTGTTAATCTGAACACTTGGGCACAGTCTCATATGTCTGGTATACTTCAATTAAAAATAAAAAACACCAGTGCCAGGGATTTAGCTCAGTAGCACCGTGTCTGCCTCACAAGAGCAAGACCCTGAGTTTGACCCCTGGTACCTAAATAAACAAATACAACAGGACAGAGGAACTCTTCAGGTGGATAAAACATGGAAGATGGGAAGGAAGAGGAGGAAGATTAAAATTTTATACATAGATAGGTGAGATACAGCTAGACTGAAGGAGTGGGCTCTGTTGAATAAAGCAAGGCAGAAGTTGTCTCCAACCCCTGACTGAAAAGTCTCCAGATAGTCAGTCTCAACTCCCCATCCAACCCTATACCCCCTATTCACAAACCTGATCCTTCGGGAGGAGGCCTAGTGCTTTCCCAGTCTCAGAGCTACTTCTGTCTCCTGGCAAAGACTCAGTCTTGAAAGCTAAAACTGGGGTTCTAAATCACTGACATTTGTTTTGCTGGATCCTGTGAGACTGCAGGCCCTTGTAAATGCCTCACCAGGTGAGTTGGAATAATCCTAGAGGTGAAAGATTGCATGGTGCGGTGGGGATTTGTGCACGTATTTACCATGGTAGTCCAAAGGAACAACCCGCTCAGGTTGTTGTGTGCGCCCTGTGTGTGTGCCCGCAGACCTATCTCTGATCCAAACCCCAGGCAGGGGTCGGGGTGAGGTTCCAGTGCCCCCTGAGCCACTTTCCCGGAGGAAAAGGGCAGGAAGGAATCACTGGTCACAGGTTCCACCGACCAGAAGGGAAAGGCTGAGAGCAGGGGTTCCTTTGTAGGGTAGGTCACACCCCCTCACAAAAACATCCCAAAGAGCACTGATGCTGAGCTTGGTTGGAGACGAGATACCCCAGGGAGGAAGTGGCCAGCGCGGGCTCGGAAACGCCCCTCTTTGATCCCGCCAGGTGCGTCAGGGAAAGTTGGACTTCCTTTGTCCCCGGATGGGGACCTCTCCCCGCATTCGACCCCGAGGCTGCCCTCCGCCCTCGCCTCAGGTGAGACGGGCCGACCCCAGCCAGAACCTGACCTCTCCCGCCTCCCTCCTTTCGAGGCTGAGACTTTATTAAGGCCGGGTCGGTTCCGGGCTGAGCCACTTGCTTAGGTGAACTCGAGACCTGGCGGAAGCGCGAGGTGACGGGTCCAGCTGAGGACAAGGTGGGCATGGCCGAGCCGCGGCTCTGGGATGCTCGCCGGCCTTCCGGAAGGCCGGAGGCGCAGAGGACACACTCAAGACGCGGGCTGCGCGGGGGAGCGGGAGCAGGGACGGCAGGAACTTGAACTGGGGGCCGCCTGCCGGCCGCTGGGCGCTGGGACCCGAGAGCCCGCGCCCAGCCCAGCCGGCCCCCAGTTCCCGGCACTCCTCAGCCTGCGTCTCCCGGCGCCCCGCCTCCAGCGCGCAGAGCGAAGGAAAGGGGCGGGGAGGGGCCCCACCCGGCTCCCGATTGGCTGCCGAAGCTGTCCATCTGGAATCTATTTTTGGTGGGGGGGTACCATCCCATCTGCCCCAGATCACGTTTGCCACCGGCAGCCAACCAGTCGGGCCCGAGTCCGAGGGCAAGAAGCGATTGGGGCCGAGGGAGCTCGACTCCCGGTGCCCCGTCCGGGTTCCCCCGCCGGCCCGAGGCGGTATATCCTGCCTTCCGAGGCCACTCGTGGAAGCCGAGCGGCGGCCTCGCTGTAACGTTCTAGCGAGATGTAGCGAGCCGGGGGTCGCGGCCGGACGCTCGCCTTGGCTGGGTGTGGGGGCACGCGGGGGCCGAGGAGGAGGAGTGATGAGAAGAGAGGGTACCCTTCACCCGCCGAGACCACAGGCGCCCCCTCCTCCCACGCGAGGGGCAGGTCAGTGGGGTGGGCCTGGGGGTGGGGGACCTGGCGCGCTGCGCATTTGCTGAGCCCGAGCGTGGAGAGACGGCGGAGGCCACCCAGTCGCTTCTCCCTCCCCGGGGCTGGGAGGCGAGACGGGGCTCTTCGGTCCCCGCCTGGGAGAAGGGGATGGGGCGTCCCAGGGCCTGAGGCCCGTCGGAAGTGCCCGCCTGGGCAGTGGGTGCGCAGCCGGCGGCCAGTCCCGGTCCCGGGAGCCCCCTTTCAGGTGAAGTGGCTGCCCGGAAGGCCGGAGGGGCGGGGGTGTCAGGGTTTAGCCGACTCGGAAACTTTTCTGGCACAGGGGCAGTGGACTCGGCTTTCCTCCCGGCTCTGCGAGGATCTTTGAGAGAATCACAGAGCCCGGGTTTCAGGAGATGGGACAGTACTGAAGGGTGACTAGAGTTGATAGGAAAAGGAAACAGTTCCCTTGGGCCCATTCCTGGTATTCGATTCAACATTTCCCGAACTGGAGTTGACTAACTGAGTGCTTGGAATACTTAAGGGCTTGTTCATTACCTGTAGAAATCTTTTTTTTTTTTTTTTTACCGGGGATCGAACTTGGGACCTTACATTTGCCAGGCAGGCGCCGGATAGATATTTTATTTTTTTAAAAAAAATTTTTTTTTTTCTTGTGAGAGCCATTCTAGTAAAAAGGAACAAGGTGGGATGCAGGCCTGGGAGTTCCTTCAGGCAAAGAAAAGTGGGGCCATGACAGCCAGAGGTGACGGGAGCAAGTGCATATTAGCTTATGGTGCTTGGGGTTTTGTTTTGCTTTGTTATTCTCACTCTCTCTTTCTCTCTCTCTTTCCTTGACACGTTCAGTTTTTTGTTTTTGTTCTTAAGAATTCCATTATATCCACTGCTCAGTAGCCCTGGGGACAGGGGGAGCCAAAATATGGGGGTAGTAACCAAGAGTTTAAGCCTCTGACTTTTCACAAGGAGCTAAGTGCCTCCTCCTGTCTGACAAACTCACAAGGCCAAGCACAGGGAGAGAAGCAGAGACAGAGGCCTGGCCCCGAGTCAGCGTCTGAGCTTTTTGTAGCACTGTTGACTCTCAAGGGCAGGAGTGGGCAGGCCTTTGGCTCTTGGCCATGGTCTAGCAGGCTTGCCCCACTGCCTGGGAAGCCCTTCTAGTTTCCTTTTTCAAAGGGGCTAGGGCGTTTGAGGGTCTAGGGGTCCTCACTCAGTGGTCAGAGCCTCCCTGTTTATTTGCCCCATGCAGCTGCCTTGCTGTTGCTGCCCTGGGATGGTAGTCACTTTCTGCAGTGGAGCGGCTGCATGGGCAGTAACATACCCCATTTAGAGTTCACATTTAAATAGTCCTGAGCTTTTAATGGGGTTCAAGAAGGGCCCTCCCTGAAGACAACCCTGCCCACCGCCTGCTGCAGGAAGGCAATGCCTCGGCCTCCTGTCCAGCATCTTAGTGGAGGGCGGTGGGTTGCTGGTTGGGAAGATGTGGGAATAGCACCTGCTCAGCCTCCAGATATACCTGTAGCGGTACAGGATAAGTAATTCTAGAGAAAGGAAGGAGTCAAATAGCAAATCTGTAACTGCTAACTGCCTTGGGGGAGAACTATGTCAGTAGGAGTTATGCTTTGGGATATGGTAACATTCTCTTTCTTTTTCTTCTTCCCACATAAGGTGTTCTACACAGATTCTTGTGACTTTAAGGACCAGGCAATTCAAGGTCTTCCCAGAAAGGGAGGAAATCTTGAGAAGAGAGGGGACAAACAGCAGACACAGCCCTGGGACCAGCCAAGCTTGAGGTGCTGTGGGAAGCTGACAGCCCAGCAGGAGGAGTGGGAAGGGACTCCAGCTCCAGTTCCAAAAGATCTGAACTCACCAGAGAGGGCCTGCCTCAGGGGTCACTCCAAACTCCGGTTGGGCCCTTCTCTGAATGCCCTTGCTCTGAGGAGCCTGCTGCTGAGAACCAAAAATAAGAGGCCAGATCCATCTCCTCAAGCGAAGAGCAGGGCAACCCCAAACAGGCATCTGCACCCCTAGTGGCAGGCGGCCGCGTCTGGTGAGGAGTTTCTTGTTTTCCTCCAGCTTAGGGCGGCAGTGCTTGATGGGGCTGCCTGTTGGTGGATCAATTCTGGTAGTGCCTGGTAGGAGCAGAGAGCCGCGGGAAGAGGTCCCGCGGCGTCCAAGCCTGGTTTCACCCCAAGACTAAGTTCTTTCCCGAGTTAGAGAGAGAGAAAGCGGGAAAAGAAAGTGCTCCTCTCCCCTCCTCTCTGCTCGTCATGTCCTCTAAGCCGGAGCCAAAGGACGCCCACCAGCTGAATGGGACTGGCCCTGCTCCCTCTCCCTGCGCTTCAGATGGCCCCGGGCGAGAGCCCTTGGCTGGGACCTCAGAGTTCCTGGGGCCTGATGGGGCTGGGGTGGAGGTGGTGGTAATTGAGTCTCGGGCCAACGCCAAGGGGGTTCGGGAAGAGGACGCCCTGCTGGAGAACGGGAGCCAGAGCAACGAAAGTGACGACGTCAGCACGGACCGCGGCCCTGCACCACCCTCCCCACTCAAGGAGACCTCCTTTTCCATCGGGCTGCAAGTGCTGTTCCCCTTCCTCCTGGCAGGCTTCGGGACTGTGGCTGCGGGCATGGTGCTGGACATCGTGCAGGTAGGACTCGGGTAGGGTGGCTCTGGACTGTGAACTGCCTGGGGGAATGAGGCCCTTAGAACTTCCTCTCCACTTCCTGTGAGAAGCAGCTGCCACTTGCTACAATGCTATTTCCCTTTGGATCACTTTCTGCAGAATCCTGGAAGAAGCTGAGTAGACCCAGGGCGGTGGTCGGGCAGTATTGCTTAACAGTAACAGAATTGGTTCCAGAGTCCGGCTGGAGGAGGAGAGGTGATCGAGCTGTGGCTCACTGTGCTTCCTGAGCATTTGCACTCAGTAGGAGATGTCCAGATGGGTGTCCTTATACCTTCTTTCCCCTTCACTTGGGGTTTCAAGGATACCCATGGTAGAAAGCTCAGTTTCAAGTCTCCCCTCCATTCCCCTGCTGGGCAGGAATTTGTTTCTCTGCCAAGAGGGTCTCAGATGAAGTGAAAAAGCTTTTAAAGGCACTTCATGTTGCTTATCTTCTTGCAATCTTGGCACAGTCTACTGGGGGAGTGGGGGTGGGCACATGCTGCCTGATGCCTGATGGGGGGAGTTGGCGTAACAAGACCTAAAAGCTGATTATTGCCCTAAATGGGCAGTGCTAGCAGGCCAGGCAGAAGGCACAGCTGCCTCTCCTTTTGCCCCTCACCTGTCTGTTATCAACCAGTCCTGGGCAAAGAGGGCTCTTCGTGAGAGTCCCAGGTAGAAAGAAGAGTAAGAGCTGGGGCGACATCTGGGGGCTCAGAGCCAGGGACCTGCTGTGTTGAGCGTGCTATGACTTAGGACTCTCCAACCCAGGGCCTCCAGGTTGGGGAGCTAAACAGTAAGCGTTTCTGAAGCCTAGTAAGACACACACGGTCTTTGGAAGGTGCTAGGTTTATCTAAATTAATCAGCAGTGAGTATCACGTTCCTTCCACGTGCTAGCTTTGTCCTGGGTATTCAGAGAAATACAGAAGCAAGATGGGAGCTGGCTTCTGCCCTTTGGGACCCCCAGTATTCCCTGACTGTGACGTCTCCCAGAAGAGCTTGAAGCCCAGTATCACCTCCCCTGTGCCAGGATAGCACTGTAAACCTTGCATGTGGCATTGTAGTGGCTGCCAGTAGAGCTCATTGTGCCCATTTCCCAGGGGGCTGTAGGTGGTTGATTCTAGGTGGCTCCTTCCGTAGTGTCCACAGAGACCTTGAGCCCTTCAGGAGAACCCTGTGCCTTTGTTTGCTAGTGAGAATGGTGTCTGTGTCACGCCTGGTACTACCGTCCCTCTCCCCAAACCTGTTACTGTGAGGATTATTCCTATACGGCGGTGAGGAAGCCAGCCTAGAGTTGTGGATTCTTTCCCCTCGTGGCTGCCCCCCTTCTAGGGCAGTGAGCAGGGGAAGGGAGAAGAGAAGAAATGAAACTAGGGTTCACTTTGTCCACCTCTTCTGTCCCTGTCCCGTGGCCTTCATTTTCTTATTCGTAAAGTTTTTAAGTTCTAGATTGGTGCCCACAGTGAGGGGTGCAGGGTTGGGGGTGTAACTCAGTGGCGGAGAGCTCACCTAGCATGTGCAAGGCCCAGAGTTCAATTCCTCGGCATCAAACAAGAAGGGGAAGGGTGCAGGGCCAGAGCCTAGTGATGAACCGAGGAGAGTTATTTTCTGAGGAGCATTTCAGGGGCTTTCCTGTAGGCCTGTGAGGTAAGAAACATATCGCCTCCATTTTGTAGATGCAAAAACGTAGAAAATTAGATAACTTGCCTCTGGCCACCTATCCCCAGCGTCTGTCCTACTAATCTCTGTGACCTTCAGCATGGGCATAGTTTGCCAATTGGTTGAAGTCTTTGAGGAGCCTGCTATCTTTGTCTTTCCCTTAAGAAATGGTTACCAGAATATGGAACAAATGGAGTTAGCCTCTGAGGTGAACAAGAACAGAAGTTCTTAGAGGGGTAGGGAGCAAGCCACCTACCCACCCCTCCCACACATCACAGGGTACCAGAACTGGAAGACCCTTCCGACATCTCGCCCTGTCCCTGTGAGTCTGCGACCCCCAGGGCCTAGGCTGTAGGGTACCTGTGAGCGCCCCAGCGTCCCCACAGAGGTCGGCATTTGCCCTCGGTGTGGCACCTCGGCTCCCCGAGCTAGGGTCCAGTTGGTGTGGGTGACAATGCTGATTTGTCCTTGTGCCTTATCCCAGCCTTCCCTCCCCTGCAGGGTGGGGCGGGGCAAGGCCTGCAGATGGCTGCAGCAGGATCACGGGTAGGGGTGGGTGCAGGAGGACCAGGACTTGCAACCACAGGAAGTCTTATCCCACATCCGGGGGAGGGAAGAGAGTGACTGACCTCAGACGCAGGAGGAGCAGGGTGATTTCTAAGGATTCGCACCTGTATCCTGCCTTTAAGATGCCCTCCAGAGAGCCAGAGGCCGGAAGTGCCTAAGAGACGGGCCACCTGGAAGAGGTGGCTGTAGAGGGTCCCAGGGTCAGAGCAGCTGAGCACAAGTCTGTGTGGGCCCAGTGCAAGCGCCTGAAACTGCACTGAAGACCTGGCCTCTTCCTGGGAAACTGATTTCGGTCTCTTCTTAGCTGTCCTCGGCTCCACGTGCCCAGCAGCCTCTAGTGAAATGAGCTGGGGTGCTTGTCAGAGTCGCGGGATAAATGGGCTGCATTGACCCTGACTTGCCCACCATGGCCACATTTCCTGTGGCATTTGGGAGAGAAACAGCCTTGGGCCCAATGTTGGCTTCGGAAAGGCATGGGATGTTTTGGGAGGCTGAGACAGGAGAATCAAAAGTTTGAGCTCAGCCTGGGTAACTTAGAGACTTAGTGAGACCCTGTCGCACACAAAAGAAGTTCAGCATGTAGACGCATTTCATGCAGATGTAGTTCAGCGTGAAGGCCCTGGGTTCAATCCCCAGTACTGAAAGGGGGTAGGGGATACTTTGTGCCCCACCCCAGGCACCTCACTCCCTTTTATGGCCAGCCATTGTGAGTAACAGGTTGGCAGGAGGTGCGACACCCATACAAATTACCTCCTGCACTAGGATAGGGGGACTCCCAGGTCCTTACTTGCTAAGCAGGCCCTCTCCCTGAGCCCGCCCTTCTCTGTGCATACAGAGGAGTCTACCAAGAAAATGAGAAAGCAGATGGCAGCATGGCCTCAGGAGGCAGTGGGAGGGAAGCAGTCCTTTAGCTGCTGCGCGCTCCCATGGCCACCACATTCCTGGGCAGGACGCTCAGATCCCGTCTCCCTTGACCACCCCTCTGCTTTGCCCATAGCTGCCTCCTGCGTGTTCTCAGGATCCCATTTGCTTTTCTCAGATTTTGTTCAGCCCTGTATACTCAGGTGTTGCCTCTGGGGAAAGCTCACAGATGGAGGCTGGGGTTACTGTGATCTTACCTGACCAGGCTCTCCCTGAAAGCTCCACTCCAGCCCCGCTTCCCAGGCCTGCTTACAGACTATGTCTAGAGCTTGTAGGGCCGGGGGTTTAGCTCAGTGGTTCTGCCACCTACCTCGCAAGCCCAAGAACCCGACTTCGATCCCCAGTACCAAAAATAAAAATAAAAATAAATAAAAATAAAATATAGCTTGTACCTGGGAATTTAAGTCTTCTCACCATCTTTTCATGGGCCTGACTTCCTTCCCTGCCACTGCCCTCCTGGAACAGAAGGCTTAGCCTGAAGGCAGGTGGGGGTCAGTGTACGGGGGCCCCCAGAGGTGCGGGACATAAGGGGGGTGGATGTACAGGGAAGAGGTACCAGCAGGACCACTGAGACCTGAGACTTTGAGTGATCCTGTGAATCAGGATGTGTTTTGATTGTGAGGGGTACAGTTTTATTCCCTCACTTTCAGAATATCAGGAACTAATGAGCCACCTGCCCCAAAGAGAGAGAGAAGGGCTGCAATTCTGAGAAGCCCTGAAAATCTGTAATTCCCCTGCCGCCCCTCCCCCTACAGTATAAGGCTTCCTGGACCCTTTTCCATCGCCAGCAGAGCAGGAAGTGTGGGTGGCAGCTAGGCCAGTGGCTTGGCTGACTGGTTTGACTTCAGGGACAGACACTCCCAGCCAGGATGAACAGGATTAGGCCAAAGGAGGAAGAAGAGCTACTCTGTCTGCCCGACACATCCTACCCACTCCTTATCTCAGGAGCACCCTCTTTCCCCAGAGTTTTGTGCAGGCTTTGTGTCACAGCCTCCCCTGCCTGAGCTGCATCTTGAGACCGTTCGTTTGGTGGGTAAAAGAAATAGGTATGTAGGAATTGGCTGCCATGGCCCAAGTGCCAGCTGGGGCGTTGCTGCGCCGGGGTCAGGCAGTATGAGCTCCAGGCTGTTCTTTTTTTTTTTTTTTTTTTTTTGGTACCAGGGATCAAACTTGGGAAGGCAGGCACTGGAACCACTGAGCTAAATCCCCGGCCCTTCAGGCTGTGTTGTGTGAGGTTCAGGAAGCCTTGGCCAGGGGCCATAGGGTGCCTGCTCACTCCCTCACCCATCTGTCTCAGCTCATCCCCCAGAAACCCCCATACCTCCAGTCCTCCTGCAGTTAAAAAGAGTGTGTGTGTGTGTGTGCGCGCGTGCGCGTGCGCTCGCTCTGGTGGAGATTCGAGGGTGCTTATGGTGGTACCCAGGGGGCTTTTATACATTTTCTTCTTAGTAATAAAGACAAGCAGTAGTCCTTAAAAACAATTCAGAAAATGTCCGTTGCATACACTTGCAGTGTTTCCTTCAGGCCCTTTCTCTGCCAGCACATGTCCATTACACTCACCTGTCTGGAGAGCCGAGTTTGCATGGGGCTGGTAGCTTGGGAGCAGCTAGGGCACTTGATGTGAGCTGGATGTGTGCTGTGCTCCGAGAGAACTTCAAGCCCCCACAGCTGGGGAGAGGAAGGGAATGCTTCACCTTGCTGGAGCTCCTGTCCAGGGTGGGAGGAAGGACAAGACAAAGCCAAGAGGCTGGGGCTGCAGGGAGCTGGAGCCCCAGGCTAGGCACCAGCTGTGTCTAAAAATGTGTCCCTGGGCCGGGGATGTAGCTCAGTGGTTTTGCTGCCTGCTGTGCAAGTGCAAGGACCCGAGTTCAATCCCCGGTACCAAAAAAAAGTGTGTCCCTGAATTCCCCAAGGCCCATGGGCTCACTGGGGCTTTTGTAGAGGGAGACGGGGCCATCGCTCACTGGGGCTGCCTGAAAGCCCTGGAACTGCTGTGGAGGTGGGGCGCCTTCTCCTCTCAGCACCTACCATCGGAGAGGCTTCCCGAGGGGAGTCCTAGGTGCTGGAGGGACCCTGAGAAGAATTCTGGGTCCAGGAGCTCAGACCAGTGTATGCTTCAGCCTTGATGAAATGAGCATTTCCCTGGGGCCCTGTTAGGGCTGCGATGCACAAGCGTGCGCACACACACACACACACCAGAAACTTGGATGAGAAAAGAAGGCCCTTCCCTGTGGGACTACCCAGCGTCTAGCTCCTCTGGCCCCTGGCCCTCACACAGGCCCCCTTAGATAATCTTATTCATCTCTCTTTTTTTAATTGTAGTAAAAAAAAAAAACACCAAACAAAATTTCCCTTTTTTTTTTTTTTTTTGGTACTGGAGATCGAACTCGGGTCCTTTCGCTTACGCAGCAGGTGGCAAAACCACTAAGCTAAATCCCCAGCCCAAAATTTCCCATTTTAACCAGTTTTATTGTGTGCTAAGCGTATTCATAGTATTGTGCAACAGATCCTCGGAAGTTGGTCATCTTCCCCAACATACCCATTAAACACTGACCCCTCCCCCTCTCCCAGTCCCAGTATTCGACTACATAAAGATACATAAGGGTTACTCAGATTCCGGCAGTTGTACAATCTTGTCTTTGTGTGACTGGTGTGACCGCCTCTACATTAACCATCATGCCCTTAAGATTCATCCATGTCATCACATGTGACAAGAGTTCTTTCATTGTTAGAGCTGAGTAGTATTCCATTGTACAGGTAAACCACACTTTGTTTATCCTTTCCTCAGCTGATGGGCACTTAAGTTGCTTCCACTTCTTGTTTATTGTGAATAGTGTGGCTGTGAACATTGGAATGCAAATCTCTCCAAGACCCTGCTCTGTTTTTTTGGAAGGTACCCAAAGGTGGGATTGCTAGGTCATACGGCAGTTCTCTTTTTGCTTTTTTAAGGAGCTGCCATCTGCTTTTCATTGTAGTTACACACTTCCAATCCCGCTCGCAGAGCACTGCACGAGGGCTCCAGTCTGCACACCCCTTGCCAACACTTATTTGCTGTTTGTTGGTTTGCTTTTTTTCCTAATAGCCATCCTAATGGATGTGAGGTGCCACCTCACTGCGGCTTTGATTCACACCCTTGCTCTTTAGCAGTAGCGCAGCAGTGCTGGAATTGCCATTAGAGACTGTCTGGCCCCAGGATGGACCACTTTGGCCAGCAGTGTGAGAACCTGCTAACTTGTCCGCGGTCCCCGGCTGGTCGACATGAGGAGTCTGTTAGAAATAGCATGAGGCCCTTCCCTACGTCCCTAGTAGGAAGGAACCCTGGGGCTCTCAGTCCACTGCCCTGGCTCATGACAGCACTGTGCCTCCCTACCAAGCTGCCCACATCCGCCCAGATCCAGCCCCTCCCTCCTCTCCAAACCTGGAGGCTTTCCATTCTTAAAACAAATAAAGAGGGAAAAAGGAAACTACACTGCCCATCAGGGCCGGGGAAACTGTACAATCCCCGCCTTTTTTCAAGTCCTCAGTTTCCACTATGACTAAAGAGGCTTTCAAATAGCCAATCCTGGCTCCTGCATTTTTCCCTCTTATCATTAACTAGTACGTCTGTTTCCTCGTGTACAGAGACTAGAGCCCTCATCTTCAGGCCAGGGATCTTCCCGTAGGGGTGCACTTGCTTGTGCTAGCTGAGGGGCTGGGGGAAGGTATGTGAGTTGAGAGGGTGGAGAGGAGAAACAAAAAGCCGCTTGCAGACCAGGCCTTTTCCAGCCTGCAACAGTCTGGATTCAGAGCCTGGTCAGGAGAGCGAGTAGCTGAGGCCCAAAGCCTGTGCAGATAGAAACCAAACAAAGGCTCTAATCTCCCAGCCCCAGCCCTGTGGAGCCCTGCTCTCTGCAGCTGAGACAACACCACCCAAGGCCGAGGCCACAGAGGAACTGGACTAGAGGCGGGGGACTGGGGGTGTGATGTGAAGGGGAATTGCAGAGGAGTTCTGGGGCACAGGCCAGCCTGAGGTGGCTCATCGAGAGCCAGGCTAGAGGTTTCCCCTGTTCTAGGGCCAGGAAGGGTGGCTGTGTTGTTTGGAAACCATAGGCTTGCTTTGCTCCCCAGGCCCTTGGAGAGGAGGCTGGTGTGCTCACCCCCTGCTGATCCGTTTCCTCCTTGAGCCCCTGACCCCATGCTGTCCAGCCAGTCCCAATGCCAGCCCCTTGGGGCACTGAGATTCCTGGGCTCTGTTTTCACCTTGTAGCACTGGGAGGTCTTCCAGAAGGTGACTGAGGTCTTCATCCTGGTGCCAGCGCTGCTGGGGCTCAAGGGGAACCTGGAAATGACTCTGGCGTCGAGGCTGTCCACCGCAGTGAGTGTCCTGGCTGGGAGGAGGGGCCACAGAGAGGACTCCAGGCTGCGCAGAGCCAGCAACGAGGAGATGGCCACTCAACTTCCCAGGCCTGCCTGGAGTGCAGGGCCGAAGTGAGGGGAGAGCCCGCTGGGCAGGTGTTGGGAGATCCCAGGCTGGGCGACCTGCTCCTGGGCAGGGGCTCCCTGCCCAAAGAGGTTCCCAGGCTCCGTTTCTGGACGTCCCAGCCGTCCCTGGATGCCTGCCCCGACCCCTGCTTCAAAACCTGCCTCGTGACTGTTTGTGCAGCTTTGACAGGCAGGCATCATGCTGGTCCCTCCACCGGCACAGGTGGGGGCCTCCTCTGATCTCCAGCCCTACTCTGCAGCTGGGCCGGAGCAGAGCCAGGCCTCGCAGCCCCTCCCAGCCGCTCGCATTCCCCATGGCAGCTTGTGCCTTAAGGGAATGGACGGGGAGGGGCTGCTCACCAGTCCCACCTCTTACAGTTCCTCAGATCCGCCATGCCCTTGCAGGGACTGACCCAGATGCAGGGCCCGTGGAGTGGGAGGTGGGGGTGGTAAAACTCAAGAGGGCAAAGATGTTCCTGCAGGGCCCAGTCTGGAGAGGGGACAACCGGCCTGACCCACCCCAGTGTGCTCTACCCTGTTCCTGTCCGTGCCACCCCTCCTCCCCAGATACTCTCCAACCTGGGCCCACCACTGACCTTTCCTTCCCTAGGATGGCAAGCCGGGTTCAGGGCCAGAGCTTGGGTTGTTCTGACGCACAGGAGTGGGGTGCCCAGATAGCCAAGGCAAAGGGTGGACTCTGCTGCCTCCCCTGCATCCTGGGAGGAAGAGATGCAGCCGCCTTGGGAGCTTCCTTCCTACCGCCTTGCAGCTGCAGGAGCTCAGACTCTAGCTCCTTCTCCCTCACCCTGGGCCCAACCCTACCTCACTGTTTTAGAACTTTCATGTTCGGTTCCCTGAGTCTTAGGCCACATGTGCTGCCTCTTCATCCAGGCAAGGATCTAACGGTTTAGCCCCAGCCCTTTTGTGGCCTGGAGCTCCAGCCCCTCACGCTTCCTCTCCCAGGCCAACATTGGACAAATGGATACACCCAAGGAGCTCTGGCGGATGATCACTGGGAACATGGCTCTCATCCAGGTAAGGCGGCAGGATGGGTGGACCCAGCTTCCCCCATAGTCAGGATCTCTGAAAGGCTAATCCAGGTCTGAGTGAATCTCCTGCAAAATAGCTCTGGGAGGCTTAATGGCTAAGATGTCCCGCTCTAGGCCCCAGGTGGGGAGAAGTCTTTGGGCCCTCATAGATCCTGGCAGTAGGAGCAGACTCAAGAGTGCTGAGATGTCCTCAACTATTGTCCCATCTCCCCAGGAGGCCACCCAGGTCCCAGATTGGGCGTCTTCCCACTAGAGTCCCAGGTCCTGACTCTGACCCCGCCCCTAGAACACTGCTCATTCAGCCAGTAATGTGTCCTGGGCTCCCGCAGGGTGTACTGCCCAGTACTAGCGTCTGGTGTGAAACTAAATAAACAGAGACATCCTTCCAGCCCGAGAGAGCGGGACAGTCCTGTCCAGCCTGACTGGCAGGGCTGCTGAGGGCTCAGTGACCTCAGCTAAGAAGCTCTGCTCCTGGGCTCTGCACATCACCATGCCTCTCCTCAGGTGCAGGCCACAGTTGTGGGCTTCCTGGCATCCATTGCCGCCGTCATCTTTGGCTGGATCCCTGATGGCCACTTCAGTATCCCACATGCCCTCCTGCTGTGTGCCAGCAGTGTGGCCACAGCCTTCATTGCCTCCCTGGTGCTGGGTAAGGAAGGGAAGGGGCCCTAGGGTAAGGAGGGCTGCCCTGAAGGTGTGGACCGTGCCTGGCCCACCCTCCACTTCTCTCCAGGTATGATCATGATTGGAGTCATCATTGGCTCTCGAAAGATTGGGATCAACCCGGACAATGTGGCCACACCCATCGCTGCCAGCCTGGGCGACCTCATCACCTTGGCGCTGCTCTCAGGCATCAGCTGGGGACTCTACTTGGAACTAAGTGAGGCTGCAGCCACCAGGAGTGGCTTGGGTGGACTCCGGGTGGAACTGGGAGAGACAGTAGTCATTCTGCAAATGTGCGAGGATGTTTTACTATGTCCTTAACCATTTGCCTTGAACAGTTTGTCCTCACAGCTGCTCTTAGAGGGGAGAGGCTAGGTACTGATTTCAAATCCATGCCAGCAGCAGGGTTCTGGGAGAGTTTCCTGCACACATCCTTGCTTGTCCTGTGGATCTTGCTTCTCTTGGAGGGGTGAGGCAGAACGGGAAAGGAAAGGAACTGGGCACTGGAATCTGCAAACTAACGAAGGGGTGGGAGATGGCGATTCCTGGGGTCAAACCAAGAGACAGTCCAGTCTCTGCCCCTAGTAAGTTTAGTGCCTGGGTAGCTCTCTCTACCTTGGGTTCCTCCCCTCCAAAGTGCACGTGGCCGCCCCCATCTACCTCCTTGGCCTACAGCAACAATCAAATGAGGCAGTGCGCTGACAGGCATTTAGCGGAGTGTCGCTGTCGGTCTGCTGGGACATTCTGAGGCTGAGCCAGGGAAGTTGGCGCAGGGAGGCACAGTGTTCATCTCCTCCTGGTCCTTTCCTCTCAGATCACTGGCGATACATCTACCCCCTGGTGTGTGCCATCTTTCTGGCCCTACTGCCTGTCTGGGTGGTGCTGGCACGACGAAGCCCAGCCACGAGGGAGGTGTTGTATTCAGGCTGGGAGCCCGTCATCATTGCCATGGCCATCAGCAGGTAGGCTGGGCCCCGAGTATGTACCCTGCCTCACTCCCACCCTGCCACAGACTCTGGAGGGGCCAGAGCAGCCACTAGTAGTGCGTCTAATAGTGTGTCAGGCACATGTCCTTCTGTTGCAAGTGATAGGAACTATCTGAATTGGGTTTCATTTCAAGAAGAATGTATTGGCCTAGGGAACTAAAAAAGCACAGCTGGATCCAGGGGTATATACACTGTCATCAGGGCCCCAGACTCACCATTTCTCTCCTCTGCTTTTCTCTATGGTGGCCAACAGCCCTGGCTCATACTTTGCTGACTTCCCAATTCCAGTGAGATAGAGGGATTCTTTCACCACCAGGTCCACAAAGTCTCAGAATAGAATTTCATTGGTTCTCATCTGGTCACATGTCAGTCCCTGAACCAATCACTGTGGCCTTGGCCATGCAGTAGTCTTAATTGGGTAGTCTAGAGCCTAGCTGTCATTGAAGCAGTGTCATCTGGACCACAGTGACTTAGTTTAAGAGAGGTGGTTCCCTGAGGAGGAGCTCAGTGCTGGTAGCAGAAAGGGAAATGAACGCCAAAGGGACAGTGCCATAGGTCATCATGGGCAGGGAGTCCTATGGGCATCTCCTCGAGCCAAGCTGGAAGGCAAGCACAGGAAGAGGCTGCCTAACCTGGCACCATCAGCTGGCCCTGGCATCACTTTGCCAAGTCAAGAGGTTATGAGCAGCAGCTGCCTCAGCAAAGGACTGAAAAATGAGGAAGCCACCAGGCCTCCCTTTGTCCCCAAGACTGGATGGGCCTGTGCCTCTCATTCCAAAGACCAGAGCAGAACCCTTCAGTGATCTTTGTGTCATTTTGTCTTTGTATCTCTAGCGTGGGAGGCCTCATCTTAGACAAGACTGTCTCGGACCCCAACTTTGCAGGGATGGCTGTCTTCACACCTGTGATTAATGGTATAAGATCCTGGCACCAGGGGAAGAGTCGGGGGAGAGGACTTGGGCTGGTTTCTGTTTCCGCTGGGTTCCCGCAGGCAGGAGAATATAGCTCAGAGCTCAAGACTTCCATGAAGGGAATGCTCACAAGGTGGGAGCAGGGTAAAAGGACTGAAAAGCAATGTGAGGTACCCAGATATTAGCAACGATGGGAACTTCTAGTCCTTAAGGGCCAGGGGACCTGTGAACTATGTTGCAGGAGCCCAGCGAAAGCTCACCTCTGCCCTCGGGCAGGGCAGGCCCTGACCACTCTCTCCCAGGCTCTAATCACCTGCTGCTGCCTCCCATTGCATAGACCTGAATAGAAGCACCCAGCAAGGAGGCAGGGGATGTGGCTTGGAGAAGTTGGGCTCCCAGGCTCAGGGCAAGCCTGAGCAGAGCAGGAAGTAGGCAGAGTAACTGCCACAGTTCCAGAGAGAGGAGTTTGGAGCTCAAACCTACTACTGCAAACTGTTTACCAGAACCAGCACAGAGCATTGGGTGCCTAAGGGCCAGAGTAGTGGAGCAGATGAGGATGGCAGGGCCTCGTCCCCTGTACTGTTCACACGTGGTAACGGTAGAGTTGGCAGCTCTGAGCCTGCAGATCCAGCGGGCCAGTGCAGCTGAGTCTCAGCGAGACCTGTGCCTTAAGAGCCAGGGACCCAAGCTCATGGCCCGTGTCCATACTGGCACTCTCATAGTCATGCCATGGGAAGGAAGACAGGAGCCTGGACAACTCCTTTCTCAATGTCTCATTCTTCCCTTGGGGACTTGAGACTTGGCCTAAATGAAAACAGGATAGTGGATCTAAGACAAGACAGCAGGAGATCACCCCCCCCACCACCACCAACTCCTCGCTGCCCTGAGCCTAAGCCCTCTGTGTCTCTGCAGGTGTTGGGGGAAATCTGGTGGCGGTGCAGGCCAGCCGCATCTCCACCTTCCTGCACATGAATGGGATGCCCGGGGAGAACTCTGAGCAAGCTCCTCGCCGCTGCCCCAGCCCTTGCACCACTTTCTTCAGTCCTGGTAACGACAGGTTCTCAGCCTCCCCACATCTCTTTCGCAGCCCTGGAGGGAAAAAACAGCTGGGGCCTGGGTCTGGAGTTCTCCTGGGCTCTACCAGCTGCTCCAGATGGTGGAACCCAGGCTGGAAAGTTGTCTTTTCCCGGATGCCCTGGTAGTGGGGAGCAGGGATGGAAAAACAGGGACAGTGGGATGTCTGCAGCCCCAGAACATGGCGCGGGCCCTCCTAACCGTGACCTTCTTGGGCCAGGACCCCGCTCCCTGTCCCTGGCCTCCTCACACTCTGTCCCCCAACCCCAGATGTGAATTCCCGCTCGGCCCGGGTCCTCTTCCTTCTCGTGGTCCCAGGACACCTGGTGTTCCTCTACACCATCAGCTGCATGCAGGGTGGGCATACCACCCTCACCCTCATCTTCATCATCTTCTACATGACAGCTGCACTGCTCCAGGTATGGGCCAGCTCTGGGCGGGTGGGCACGGGGAGGGGTTCAGGCTGCCCTACGAGGATGAGAGAGGAGCCCCAGGCTTGGCCATTAGACGCCGTGCCACCTCTCTCCCTGGGTCTGGGCGGCCAATGAAAACTGGACAGAGCTCAAGAGAACAGGCGGTGTGTGGCTCCAGCAGACTCACTAACATGATATGTGACTCTGGTCCAGTGCTCTCTTCTCTGAGCCTCAGTGATACATCTGCAAATTGAGAGGAATGGACCAGAGGTGGTAGTTCAAACAGATGGTAGTAGGATGCCCACAGGTGGGCTTTAGCGACCATCTTTGGCTCTGCTTAGTGTGCTGGGCTTCATTTAAGAAAAGGGTTCCATGACGAAAAGACATCAGAACCACTGCACTAGATAATCCATCCACCCTATTACTACTTTTTATTTAGCTGGTCTTCTATTTTTTTGGGGGGGATGATTTTTCTGAGGCAGAATTTCCCTTTGTAGTGCAGGCTGGCCCTGAACTCACTATGTAGCCCAGGCTGGGCTCGACCTCACAGTAATCCTCCTCCCTCAGCCTCTCTAGTGCTGGGATTACAGGCATGCACCACCACGCCCAGCTTAGCTCATCTCCTGTTGATAAACCTTTATCCCTCCGGGCCCCACCCCCAACTACAGAATGGTTGTGTGTTAGGAATCGCAGCAAGGGCTGGCTGAGAACAACCATATGCTGTTGCCTAGCAGCACTTACCCAAGTTGCCCGGCTCCCTTGCAGGTGCGGTCAAGTGCAGCCCTATGGGGGGGGGGAGGGGCCGGATGCCGAGGGTCCGTAGTGCAGGTTTTCAGCTTATCCCTTGGCCTAGGTTGAAAGAAGCCTTGGCTCCATTGCCTGCCATGAGCGCCCAAGGGGACACTGGCCACCACCATCTCCTCTAGACCTGTGGAGGAGCGGAGCGTGACACTCAGTCCCCTGGAAAGTTCTTCCCGATCCCTTTGCCGATCCCTTTGCCGCTGCCGCCTCCCAGCCTCGCACCTGGGGCTGCTCAGGAGACTAAATTCGAGGACAGCTGCTGCCATTCCCGTCCTGGGGTGCATCTCGAGGGGCCTCTGGCCACACTCTGCTTTGGGGACTCTTCTGCTGCTGCTAGAAAGAGAGTAAACTGGGCAGGGGGTCTTACTTTACCCAGGGCCAGGCCACAGGAGTGCAAGGCAGCTGTATGCAGGCCAGGGGAGTGTGAGGGGGCTGGGGCTGTGACCCCTGACTTCCTTGGAGAGAGGACAGGAGAGCGGCCAAGTTAGCCTAAAAATAGGTATCCACTGTGGCTCTGGCTCTTAAGAGCTCTGGTCCTGCATCTGGGTCCCTTAGGGCAGAATTTCCATACTAGCTCAGTGTTCCCGCCGCCTGCCTCGCAAGCGCAAGGCCCTGAGTTCCATCCCCAGTACCAAAACAAAAGAATTTCCATACTGCAGTATTTTCACAGTAGAGTCAGGAGTAAAACTTCCCGCCTAGCATGGTGGCACACACTTGTAATCCCAGCTGCTTGGGAAGTTGAGGCAGGAGGATCTGAGGTTCAAGGCCAGGCTGGGCAACTTAACAAAGACCCTATCTTAAAAACAAACAAACAAATAAAACCTCCTGGATGACTGATGACTGTGTTGGGACTTAAACTTTAGAAACCATTTCATTCTCACACAGACATAGTCATTTAGACACAGGCCTACGCCACCGCAGAATTCTGGATCAGGTGTACCATCAATTCCAAAGCATAAATCTTCTTAAAATCCAAGTTCTGACTCAGGCAGTGGAGCACGGAGCCTGCATGTCTGCATTTCTGACAACCCCCCAGCTATAGTTAATGCTGCTGGTCCTGGTCAAGGTCCTTCCCGTTAGCCAGATTATGTCCAGATCCTTCTTAATTATCTGTAGGAGTAGAAGCTAAGCAAGGGCACTGATTAAAAAAGAAAAAAATCAAGCAGCAAACAATCCTAAATGTATTTTGAATTGCTATGCATTGTCAGCACAGCAGACAATTTATTTTGCTAGGACAAATGTTAAACTTGCATTCTTTGACAGCAGCAGAATGGAAGGGTCAAGAGAAAGCCAGCTCACTCAGACAACTGTTCTACAGCAGCCTCAAACAGTCTCCTCATCCCACTCTTCCCAGCAAATAAAGCTCTGTAGGAAAAGCTGAATCCAAATGCCAGTCCCCTACCAGGATCCTGGGGAGGCCAACCTGGCAGGAATTGGAGTGACCCAGAATTAAAAACGAGAATGCTAAATTCCTGCGAGGGAGGATTTAGATTAGGAAAATTTGGGAGCAGACTATCATGCTGAGATGAGTGACCCCACCGGTAGCAACTTCTTCCTCTCCAAGGAGCTCTCGATCTTCCTGTTGGTAACTGTAGGGTGGAAGAGGGAGGCTGGCAGGCTGAGAAGGTAAGCTGTCCCAGCCCAGGGACGTGGCTGGCCAAGCCTTGTGATGCACAGAATGGTCCCACCGTGTGGCCTCTGGCTCCCCCTGGAGAGAGGCGATGGCTACAGCTGGGGCTCTGTCTCCAGGTGCTGATCCTCCTGTACATCGCAGACTGGATGGTGCACTGGATGTGGGGCCGAGGCCTGGACCCAGACAACTTCTCCATCCCGTACTTGACTGCTCTGGGGGACCTGCTTGGCACTGGGCTCCTGGCACTCAGCTTCCATGTCCTCTGGCTCATCGGGGACCGAGACACGGATGTCGGGGACTAGCTTGGCCACTCAACCTTTCCCCCATCCCTCTGCACTTTCTATTTGAATATTTTCTTTGTTCCCCATCCCTACTCCACCACACACTCCCACATCTTTCGAGGACTTCACTTTGATACCAAATTCTCATTATTTTCAATGGGAATTTTTATACATTGAGCCAAGTTTGGATAGCAAGAATTCAGGAAGGACAGATGGACTGAGATAAGCAGTACGAGTAGATTTCTGAGATAATCACCAAGTGCAATTTCATGGTGGGTGCCTCCACGTGAGGTGGATTGGGGCGGGGGGTTCTGTCTGAGATCTGGGGACATTTGGTTTAGCTTTAGCAACCTCAGTCTTGGCCCTAATGAGAAATACTTTATGAGTAGGCTGTGGTTATTTGGTTTTGTGGTTTTCTTTGTTCTTTTTTTTAGTGTTGAGCAGAGGAATAAGTAACACTCCCCCCACACACACATACACACACGCATTTGTAGAAATGGACCAACTTCAGAGCACTGGGCAGAGACGAGGCCCCTGAATCCCCGCTCTCTTCTCTGCCTTCTGGACCGAGTCCCTGCTGCTCTCAGAGGGAGATGGACCGGCTTCCGCTCATGTACCTGCCTCTCCTGATTTCCTGGTCAGCATCACCAACCTCCTTCTGATTGTCTTCCACTGGAAGGTCACATCCAGGAAGTAGTGAGCAGTGGCCTGGTCTCCCGGTTGATTCATGTCCAGCCGTAGGTTTCCCAAGATCCCTCTGCTCCTTGGGATTTTGTCTCTGTTCAGACCTCTCTCCTTGTCTCTAGCACTCCCCTCCCCAAGTGGGGTTCTGAGATTAGGGACAGAGGAAGGGTACGTGGAGAACGACCTGGAGGTTGAGGGCAACCAGGGATGTTTTGTTGCTGCTGTTTTTCCTGAGGACATAATCACGTGATCACCTTGGCCTCCATCGCTTCCTACTCATTCTGCCATGCCAAGAGGGCAGGTATCCTGTCCCTTGGCTCCTGCCCTCCGATGTTCATTATTCATTCATGCAGAAACCGCAGCCTCCCCAAGATAAGCCCTTCTGCAGGCCTGGTCTGGAACCATTGAGTATTAAGTATGGGGTGCCCAGTATGTGTTAGGTATTGTGCCAGGCACTGAGTGACCAGGGTAGGGGAATCACAGTGCTAACCTCACCTCAATCCCCAGCTTCCAGAGGCCACGTACCCCTTTCAGTCTGGCAGAGAAAGTTCCCTCCTGTCAGGTACTTGTCTTTGTTTCGCCAAACCAGGTTCGGCCTCATTCTTCCTCCAGACCCCAGCTCTGCAATGCTGACCACAGCTCAGACCACCAGCCCCACTGCTCAACCCCACAATACCCCTCCTCCCCTCCCCTCCCCTCCCCTTCCCTCCACCTCTGCTCATCACACACCCGGAAGAGGATTCGGCATGAGCATGCCGGACTTCAGCTGGCTGCTCCTTCTCTCTGCCTACCGCAAAACTGGGAGAAGCTAGAGCCTCTACCTCTTCCCCACACATTGCTCGGAACGGCCCAGAGAGCTAGCCACACTCGGACGGGCAAACGCAGGCCTTGGGCTGTCTGAAGCTTCCTGTGAGCCCTCTCTCTGTACCCTAAGGGCCGCCCCCAAGGGGAGGTTTGAGCGGTGGCCCTGTTTCTGCCAGCACCATGCCTTATCCAGGAACTTGCCCTAGACTGCCAGTGTCCTTTCTCTCCATCTCCTCCCAGGCCACCTTCTGGAATCATAGAGCCTTAGAATTGGAAGGGATCCTAGAGGTTACCTAATTGGAGTTGTGTCCCGCAGAGTGCATTGACACCAGCCTGAGCTTGTTTCTGCTTCAGCCTCCTTTTGCCTTTCCCTCCACCTCAGAACACACTTGCACACAGACTCTTGTGCAGGCCTCCAGCCCTGAGGCTGTGGCCCAAGTTCTCCAGCCCCTCACCCTTTCCTGTTTCGAGTTCAGCCGGGCTGTCCTGGAGTGCTCTGGAGCACCCGTCCTCCTTTGCCCAGAAAGAGAAGTGGGTACACCCTGACTGACCTTGGAGTATTGAGCAGAGGAGAACTATGGGGTGAGAGGGAAGGAAAATGAAGATGACTTCAATGGATGGTCCATTTCTCTCCCCCTGACTGTACCAACTGCATGTACTTTTGGCCTGGCTGCAAGGAGCAAAATTGGTTTACTCTTGTATCCTTCAAAAGTTACAGAACTGTGTCTTAAGAGAATTATTTATAGTTACTATAACTGAATTGACAAATGTCAACTTAACTGATAAATTATATTTGGTAAAATAAAGAGGATGTTTATTTAGATGGTTGGTGTTCCTGTGTATCTCATCAAAAAGCAGCTTCAAGCCAAGCAGGCTGGCACATGCCTATAATTCCAGCACTGGAAGGCTGAGACAGGAGGATCCCAAGTTCCACCCAGCCTGGACAATTTACCAAGACCCTGTCTCAAAAAGGAATGGGTAGGCAGGCATGATGGCATATACCTGTAATCCCAGCACTCAGGAGGCTGAGGCAGAAGGATCACAGAGTCCTAGGCCAGCCTGGGCTACATAGCGAGTTCAAGACTAGCCTGATCTACATAGTGATACCTTGTCTCAAATAAAAAGGGATGAGGATGTAGCTCAGTGCAATGGCTTCAATCCACAGTTCAAAAAAAAGCTTTAGCTATTTTTTTAGTAGTCCTACCGCCTCCATGTTGAGTAGAAAGGGGTCTAAGTGTGATAAGCAATAAAACATCAATCGACATAGAGATTGCTTGATAGAAGACTTCAGTCATGGAGAAAGAATGGTACTGAACTCTGGGACATTCCAGAAGCCAAATGCAGGGTCCTTGCTCTCAAAGAAATTACACTGTGGTTTCCCTACACTTAGCTTCTTTTTGTCCTAAGAGTGGGAGCATCCATGGGTTAAGATCCCTTCCCTGCAAAGGTTTACAATTAGGCAGGTCAAATAATAGCTGTTATTTGTTGAATATTTCCTATATGACCAGGGTGCTCAACCCTGTAAGCCATTAGAAATTACAGTTCACAGGGCCGGGGATTTAGCTTCAGCAGCACACCTGCCTTGCAAGTGCAAGGTCCTGAGTTTGATCTCTAATAACAACAACAAAAAAAGAAATTACAATTCACGACAGAGGGTCTGGGTTCAAATTTGACTCTTCTACCTGTATTTGAATGACCTTAGACAAATCACTGAACCTTTCTAGGGCCTGTTTTCTCATCTGTACTCATTCCTGTTTTACAGGATAATTATGAGACTTTGATGAGGTAATATACATAAAAGTACTAAGCTCTATGCCTGGTACTACTGTGCCCAAAAGTACTAATCAATATTAAAGTAGGTATATTAGCTTTCCATTACTATATCCAAATGCCTGAGCTTTTCAATTTATAAAGGTTTATTTGGCTCACATTTCAGAGGGTTCAGTCCATAGTGGGTGGGTTTCATTGCTTTTGAGCCCATGGTAAAGCAGAATATCATGGCAGTGAGTACATGGTGGAGAAAAATGCTCACCTCACGGCAACTGAGAAGCAGAGACCACCATTCCACAGTCCACGTCAAGGACATGTCCCCAGTCACCTAAAGCCTCCCATCAGGCCCATCTCTTAATAGTTTGCACCACCTCCAGTAGCACTGGAGGCTGGAGCCTAGGCGACATCCATCCATTCCCGCCGGTCAGACGGAAGGTGGTGAAGAGAGCAGCAGATGGAAAGGGCTCCGAGTCAAGTCTCAGGGTCAGCGAGTCGGTCCACTTGGAGGATGCTGAGAAGAATGGTATGAGCCTGGCAGCGGATGGGAGGAGAAAGAGCCCTCCGCAGAGAGGACCATGAGCTAAGCAAGGAAGTGCGCGTCCCCAGGCGCTTCTGGCAACTGCCAATTGATCCATCATTCCCTAGAGCCTGGAGTGCAGGACACAGGACGGGATCACACAACCTTAGGAGACATACTTATGGGCTGGGGATTTAGCTCAGTGGTTCTGCCGTCTGCCTCGAAAGCACAAGGTCCCAAGTTCGATCCCTGGTACCCCCCACCCCAAAAAAGACACGCTTGTGACAAAGCAATTTTTATATTTTTATATATTTTTTAAAATACTAGTATATGTCTGTGACATAATAATTACACTTGTTTGGGGGAATATATATATTTATCACATACTGATCATTTTAACCTCTTCTCCCTCCCCTCCTTCCCCAGAAAACCTGTCGTCTCCCAGTTTCCTACCATCTCTCCTTTACCTTGCCCCTTAAATTATTTATATTTTGGGTTTCTCTGAGGCAATTTTTCTGAGACAGCAGATACAGAAAGGTAGAATTAATGCAGCCCCACCCAGGTCTGTCTGACACCTCAGCTTCTGTTGGGAACCGCTGCCCACGTAAGACACCCTCCCTGCAGGGTACTGCCCAACAGTGCAGGGCATAGGCTGTGTACTGAGCACTAGCTAATCTCAGAAATCAGCCTTCGTAACAGCCCTGGGCTCTAGGACTAACTCTTCAAAGCAACCATATGTTAATGTCTATTAAGAGAAAGAGAATTGCTTGTTAATTATTTTATATCATGTTTTATTATACAATCTACTTTTTGTTTTGGTTTGGTTGGTTTGTTTGTTGGTTGGTACTGGGGATAGAACTTGGGACATCGTGCTTTCGAGGCAGGCACCAGAACCACTGAGCTAAATCCTCAGCCTGGTTTTTGGTTTTTTGAGACAGGGTCTCACTGTGTAGCCCAGGCTGGCCTTGAACTGGTGGCAATCCTCTTGCCTCAGCCTCCTGAGTGCTAGGACTATAGGCATCCACCACCACCCCGCTATACTGTTTACTTCTGAATAAGTCTTATTTACAACTTCAATATTATCTCTAATAACTATGGAAAAGATAATACTACCATTTTACAAGGGAGAAACTGACATTCAGAGAGGTTAATATCTTGCACAAGGTCCTAAATTGAACCCAGTGCTCCTTACCATGCCCAGAGCCAAACAAAATGGCTAGCCAGGCTACCTTTTACAGTATAAGGAACACAAAACTCAGCTGGAATTATTGCTTTTAAAACGGTGACCTGCTATCTCAGTTTTACTTGTGAAACACTTGACTGTAAAATGTTGTCTCCTGAAATAGTGTCCCACAATGGACATTTTCGAGCGCCAGCCTATCTCTGATGATATTTTTGCAACATAATGACAGACAGTACTTCCAACCCTGAGACCAGGCAGCTGGCATTCTCCTGAAGTTAGTGTCTCCTCCAGCTAAAATTCAGAAACTGCGTAATCCGCAGAGCACGGCACTGTATTTCATTATATTATCTAAAGATCAAATCTTTCATTTAGCTCCCAAGGAAATGTCTCATTTGTAAGATTTTTTTTTTTAAAGCACTAAAGAGAAAACAAATGACAGAAAAGTGAGGACAGTTTGGGCAACCAGAAAAAAAAAATGTTTAAACATAATTTGACTTTAGGGCTATATTTATGTTTTTTTAATTTATGTTTATTTAAACATGAATGACTAATACTATCTAACTATTGGTGTTTTTTTTAAAAGTTAAATTGTAGGAAAACTAAGTCCAAATAAATTGGAATGCTAGGTCATACTCATATTCATAGGGTATGAATTTCTCATTTTGCAGTGTGTTCTATGGTTAAGTGAAGGAATATTGCACAATTAGGGAACATTGCTTTAAAAGAGCTCCAGACTGGCCTGCCCAGCTCGCTCACGTTTATCTGTCCTTGACTTTGACACAAATCATCACATATGAAGCCAGGCATGGTGGCGCATGCCTGTAATCCCAGCACTCGGGAGGCTGAGACAGGAGGAGGATCCTGAAAGTTCGAGGCCAGCCTGGGCTACATAGTGAGTTCAGGGCCAGCCTGCACTACAAAGGGAGACCCTGCCTCAAAAAACAAAACAAAACAGGGCCAGGGACTTAGTCCAGTGGTTCTGGCACCTGCCTTGCTATCGAAAGGTCCCAAGTTTGATCCCTGGTACCAAAAAAAAACAAAAGCAAATCATCACATATGTAATTTTTAAGCATTTTTCCTCAGTCGGTGACTAGTTCACAAATCATTCAGAAATGAAGTTTCTGGTTTTCAGGAGTTAGAAAGTCATGTGAAAAAAGAAACTAACCAGGCTGGAGATTTAGCTCAGTGGCGCCGCCTGCCTCGAAAGTGCAAGGTCCTGAGTTTGATCCCCAGTACAAAAAAAAAAAAAAGAGAGAGAGAAACTAACTTTTCTTTCTCAGTACTGGAGGTTGAACCCAGAGCCTTTGCATGGAACCACATCCCCAGCTCTTTTTTAATTTTTTATTTTGAGACAGGGTCTTTCTAAGTCACTAAATTGCCCCTCCTGCCACAAGCTCCCAAAGTGCTGGTATTGCAGACATGGGCCACTGCATCAGGCTGAGAAACTAAGTCTTTAAGAGGATAACTGACCTCCCCTGGTGGCAAAGACAGAATATTGACTATGGCCTCCTGAGCAGCAGCCCAAACACCAAACTGAAAGTTCAGGAAGGTGGAGGAAGATGTCACCACTGCCCAAGGTACCCTTGAGAGAACCACTCCCAAGCCAAGAGTGGAGCATTGGTCTTTCTCCCTGTAGCATCCACACTGCAGAAGACAGAACAATCATCGCATCCCACGCACTCCTGCTTCTCCATTCCGTGTCTCTCACTTGGCCTAGCATCTGGTGATACTTTTCCTGCAGCAGGGTCAGAGCTGGCAGCCAGAATCCTCTGGGATGCACCTGGGCCACCTAGAATTCCCCTCCTCTTCTGGCCAGATACCACTCCCAGGCTGCCTTCTCCAGCCAGGGCATATTCTTACTGTTTTTTCTTTAGTAAGCAAGGGCCCTGTCATCCACTTTTGGAATGAAGAAACCCAGAAAACATGCAGAGGATGCTGTACTCTTCTGGCATGTCTCCCTAGTCCCCACACATAGCTTAATGTTTTAAAATAGTAATAATCAGATGTAGACAAATATTAGGTTCCTAGCTCACTCATCATGTGGCCATAATTAACCTCTTATGATACCCAAAATTGGACAGTATTGCCCTCTGCTGGGTTGTCAGGCACCAGAAGATTCAATAAATAGAAACTTTTATTATTATAATGATGTAATGTGGATTGAATTGGTTGAATTTTTAGTGAGAAGAGAAATACCAAGCCTACGCAGCATGGGATAATGTGAAGGATCTAGGGAGTGGACACTGGGGGCGGGGGGGACCAGGAGCTACCTGGGTTTTACTCACCCATGACAGGAGGACAGGTGAAGGGACACAGCTCTGCAGTGAGGAAGGCTCCCCCCTGGACAGGGCAGTCTCCTGAGTGCAGGCACCATGACCCTGAGCCCCACCTCATCCTCCAAAGCTCAAAGCTCAGTCACACCGGAAATGACCTCACACATGGAGGTTGACTCAGACCCTCAAACTCACAGAGGCCTGTGCACCAGGCCAGCATCAGCCTGACCAGCACACACACTGGTTCCCTGGAAGCAAGCTACAGGGAAAGGCAGATGACTGGGAGATGCCTGGGAAGTCTGGAATCCTAACGGAGAAGTTCATTGTAAAACTCCAAAGTACATGGGGTTACGGTTATGGTGTTACCTGTTCAGTGTCTCCCAAAGATGGTGACTGGATCAGAGGGTGCTCTACTCCTCAGGAGGTTCATCCACTGATGAGTGGAATGTGCTGTTAGCAGTTGGGGCCTGGCTGGAGGAGTCACTGAGGGGGTGATGCAGGTGCAGTCTTGTCCCCGGCTCCTCCCTTCTCTCTGGGCTTCCTGGCTGCTGCGGTGGAGCATCCTTTCCTCCATCATTCCTCTCTGCCACCCTGTGCCTGCTTGGATGCCAGCCGTCCAGGGACTGAAACCATGAGCCAAAATAAACTCCTTTAAACTGGAGGTGTTGGGGCCGGGGATTTAGCTCAGTGGCACCACCACCTGCCTCGAAAGTGCAAGATCCTGAGTTCAACCCCCAGTTCCAAAAAAAAGAGAGAGAGAATTGTGGGTGTTGGGTATTTTGTCCAGCGATGAGAAAAATGACCAAGACAAATGGTATTGGGCCTTGTTGGTTGACCGCAAGAGTCTGTGCAATAAGGACACCTGACCGAGGGCCGGAGATCCTGGAAGACTCCCGTCCCTCTACGAGACAGAGCCCAAACAGGTACGGCCAGGATTCTTGCTGGCTCCTTTCTTTACCTTCAGATGGGCCGACTTCGCTTCAGACCAGCACTCCTCCTTCAGACATGTGTATATCTTGCTGGGGTTCCTTGGTATTTTCAAGTGCCTGGGGATGGGGAATTGTTAGGGAGCAACTAGATACCCTTAGAAACAGCAATCTCTGTTTCCCCACCTCTTAGCAAGTTCAAAGGAGATAGGATATTGAAATAAAATCCTCCCAACTCCCTCCTTCCACAGATGCTGCTCTCCCAGGGCCACTTGGACAGCCGGGACCACACATTCAGTTCTTTAAAAACCAGAATCTCTAGTGAGGCATGATGGTGCAGATGGGTAACACCAGAACTCAGGAGGCTGAAGCAGGAAGGTCACCACAAGTTCAAGTCCAGCCTGGGCTACACAGTGAGTTCAAGAGCAGTCTAGCAGCTGGGCATGGTGGCACACACCTCTAATCCCAGTACTTTGGAGGTTGAGGCAGGAGGATCACCATGAGTTTGAGGCCAGCCTGGGCTACGTAGTGACTTCTAAGCCAACCAGAACTACGCAGTGAGACCCTGTCTCAAAAAAGAAAAAAAAAAGAAAAGAAAAAAAAACCCAGCCTGAACTACATAGCAAGACCCTGTCTCAGAAACCAAAACCAAGATCTCTGGCTCCTGCTCCTTTCCCTGTCTCATTTCTTTGGTCTTTATGTGGAGTGGGAGGCTAGGTATCCTGCAAGGAGGCAAATGTGACAACAAAAGCAATAAAAACTACCGTTTAGTGTTTCCCCTATTCTTCCAGGCCCAAGACTGGTGCTAGGCCTGAGCACAAACCAGCGGTGAGTTGTCAGCAGGCCTCTCTTTGAGCTTGCTCAACTTGTCTCTAGGAAGGTAACCCTGGGCACCTTGCTGTGGAGCCTTCTGGTTGAATGCCCAGGTGGCTCACAAGCATTTCACCAAGCTGCCTTCCCTGCCCCACAGCAGTCACCAAAATGCATGATCACTGAACAGCGGCTGGGGCCTGGGGTTAAGGCACAATCGGTGGGCTGCGGGCCCTCTTCTGTCCCAATCCACCCCTCTCCTCTGCTGCAGGGCCACTCACTGGGTCAAAACACACTTCCCCTCTGGTCCTAGGACCGTGGTGGTCTCCAGAATCCGGGGATCATACACGCCATTTGAAGTCAAGCCTCAAAGTCCTGAGGAGACTGCCTGGCACTGGATCATTTCTTCAGCAAGTGTTTGTTGAATTCATACCATAGCCATCACCAATAGCTACCTGGCATCTGCAGCTTACTAAGATGTAGGCCACATCCTCTGTGGAGTGCTCTTGCCAAACATTTCTCCTGTTTTCCCAATCTTGAGGAAACAAATTAGACAATCCAAAATGTGAGACTCTCTACCGGACAACTGGCCTGGACTCTTAAAAACAAAGCCAATGGAACAAAAGGGAGAGAAAAAGTAGGGGATTGTTAGACTAGTGTTGTCCAATAGACTGTTTTGGCTCCTTGTTGGGGTTTTGCCTTGATCCAGAGTCTTACTCTGTAGTCCAGGTTGGCCCTGAATGCACCACATAGCCAGGCTAGCTTTGAACTTGCAGTAATCCTCCTGTCTCAGCTTCCCTAAGTGCTGGGGCCTACACTTGGCATGCTACCCACAGCCAATAGACTGTTTTGTGCTGACAGAAATAGTCTGTGTATATGCTGTCCAAATTCGTAGCCACCAGTCAAATGTGGCTATTCAGCACTGAAAATGTGTCTGGGCAATCGATATAAATTTATTTAATTTTAGTAACAAAAATGTAAGTGACTACACATCACTACTAGCTCCTATATTGGACACAGCATAGTCCTTGATTAAAAGAAACTAAAGAAACAGAATAACCAGGGTGGGGATTTAGCTCAGTGTTGCTGCCACCTGCCTGGAAAGCACAAGGTCCTGAGTTCGATCCCCAGTAACAGAAAAAAAAACAACAACAGAATAACCAAATGCCATGCTCATGAACCTTGAACCTTGATTGGATTCTGGACCACAGATGGGGCAAAAAAATGAGAAAAATAAGGGGGAGGATAAAGAAGTATAAATTTAAACTGTTTAGTAGCTGACATTATTGAACTAAGATATGATTGTGGAATTTTGCTTTTGTGGGATAATTTCATTATTAGGAACTATATGCTATTGTATTAAAGGTTGAAGTGTCTGCTACTTAAGGTTGAATAGTTCAACACACAAAGATATAAAGCACAGGGCCGGGGATTTAGC